>APFE030176135.1:232601-253629 GCA_000404065.3 Pinus taeda
TCACCTCCACAAATGCTTTGATATATAAAATGCTCTGACTGATATGACTTTGAATGCTTTTGAAAACTGCTTATATAAACCCTTTGAAAACTGCTTAATACTCAAAATTGCCATCATAAATACATATCAACAGCACAACATTATACCGCCATTAAAATCATCTCTCTTGTCATTCTCAAACTTTCGGGACTCATAGTGAGAAAGAATACATCTCCACGTTGAGATGAATCAGGTTAAAGTCATATGGTTATCTTCATGCATAAACAAACTGCGCAATACTGATTTATGGTGTCCAACAACCATAAATCTATAAATTGCATAAAATCTCATTAAAAATCACAACATGAGGAACAATGAGAAATGCAGCAATCAAAATCCAACTTTATTATATATAGATAGATGCCAATAAAATAGTTGGGAATGACCCTCCAGTCTCCAAACTAAAACAGAAAAAAAATCACTACACCTGTGGATTCTGAATGAACCCACCAAGGGGAGATGGGTGCCCGCCCAATCTCTCTAAATAACCTGAGGGTTTTCGTCCTGGGGCTACCAATGGAGTAGAGAACCACGTTCTCGACCTTTCATACAAGAAACAATATCAACTCCAAGATGTCCTCCAATGGCCTCCTCCTCTTTTATAGATCTAATGGACCCCTCTAGAACCTTCTATTTTATTATTATTTTAATCATGGAGCACTTTTCCCTATTTTATTTTAATTAAAATATTCTTTTTAATGCGGGAAAAGGGTAAATTGGTCACCATGACTCCTTAGGTCACTGAAACTCACATCCAAAAGTCCCATCATGTAGATCTTCTCGTTCTGGTTCTAACGAGCTATTACACTGAGGTGTTCCATCAATTAATCTCCCTGGAATGCCACCTCGAGCATAATTAATTAAGTTATGCCCAATAATAATGTTGATTTTTGAAAGTTGTCAGAATGCAACAGAACGGAAGGAAAACTGTGCTGATGATGGAATATGCCAAGCAAATGCCATCAAATCCCATAAAACTCCTCAAAACTCCATTGGGACCCCTGACGACATAAACCTGCTCCACTGACCTGGCTAGCCCTGTCCTGGAAATCCACCCTGGCTGTATTATGAAGAAGAATAAAAATGGGGACATGACAGTTCTCTCGCCCCAATATTGCTTGCCCTCACGCAATACAAATCTGTGGACCAATTTGGTGTCCCAACGCCACTGAGACCCAATGCCCAGATCCCATACGAACCACTGGTCCACTTCACATCTCCAAGTTATTGAAACATCATTGGATCCTCCAATACCTGGATCCCATGTTCATCTCTGACTCAACTTGCTGCTAGTAGATCCACCTGGATCCTAATGCCACCAAGGAGCATTAATGCTCCATGGCTCTTGCTGTGCTATAGCTCCGGTTGTGAATGCTGCCCCACCAACTGTGTATCAACTCATCACCTCTCTCCATTCCAATCCTTGGCATACCCCAAGCTCGGTCTCACCATACTGATGCTACGCTGAGATACTAATGAGTTTTGCTGCCGATTGGAGCATGTAATATCCCCCACCTCTAAGGGCTCCTGCAGTACACTGCGCCCGACTAAGAATGATACTCCATCAATAGGATACCAACTCATGATCTCCCGCCATTCTAAGTCATGGACTCCTGTGTATGGAACAAGTCTACTCTGCTAATGTTGGTCCATTCTCAAGTCATTCTGCCCTATTTGGTTGGTCAGCAATATCCATCGAGAAAGTCCTAACTCTCTCCCTGTAATGGGTACAAGTAGCCAAACTTTGCTGCAAGCCCTGTCTATGTACTCCTTGAGAGGGCTGTTGCCTGAAAATGTTGCAGCTAGACTAATTGCCACTACACCTGTTTGCACCTCATCAATGGGTAGACCCAAAGGTGGATGCACTGCCATCTCCCTCGCCTGATAGGAAACTCCACGCTCCTCCAATCCATCAATCTCCTGCCAAACTGTCCTGTCATACTTCGGCATCTCCCGAGGACGAGTGTCACCGAACATTGTCACCCTGCTAGCTGTTTGTACATTTGTTTGCTCCTCATCAACGATTGACCCCAAGGGTGGCTGCTCATCCTTCATCATCACGGGTTCAATATGAACCTCCAACTGGCTCTCCCAAAAAGGCTCATCATGCATACTGTGCACCTCATCCTCCTCAGCTGACTCACACTCCATCATATGCTGATTATGCTGACTCATCACTGGTGACACATTATCTTGAATGTCACTCCTAGGACCCACGGACTGCTCATCATATGAATCTAGCCTGATGTTAATGACTCGACATGACTCATGCTCCTCTATGTGCTCTCTATGTTGAATCATCAATCGCTCATTTTCTCCCTGATCTCTTGTCCACATGGGAACAATCAGTTGCTGCTCATACTCCTGTACCACACATGGATGCATAGAGCATACAGGTATTGTAATCATGGCCACTCTATGAAGGTACGCACTTCAGGCATCATCTCATGTGCGCACGACTGCCCAACAGGCTGATTGGAGATTACAGACTCTGTCTTGTTCAACGCGCACTCCAATCAACTGCAGATCACACCAACTGCTGAGCAACACACTACTCTGCTAGCTCTTCACAACAACCACCAGACCTCGCACTACGTAGTCACCATTTATGTGTTTTATGGATTGAATCAACTATTGTCCAAATTGACTCACGTTTTCAATACTTCTGCATCGATCCCGACTCACCACGTTCAGGCAGCTAAGTGCCAATAACATGACTCCACGCATGATCGATCTGTGTTTTTTGCAATTTTGTTTGTTTGTTTGTTTGTTTTAGCGTGCAATCGACAACTCGGTCCACTGTTCATAGCTTTAGTGAGGATCGAAGCTCACTCTGCGTGAGTTCACGTATGATTGCTCAGTCGCATCAATATGAGATAGGTTTCTACCCACGCGTTCAACAAAATTCCATGCATGTCGAACGCAACCACGATCTGCCCAATCAAAATACACAGCATGGAATTTCAACTTGCTGTGATAATATCACAATGGAGATTTGACATTGAGATTTAAAAAGGAATTTCAGCGGAGAATCTTTTTATTTTTATTTTTACAGAGTCCGCGAATTCATAGAGAATTGATTTTGAACAGGTGTCTTGGTTGCTCCACTCGGTTGACAAGCCTGTCAGTGTCGTTCCCTCCCTCTTGGTTCAAGACGATGCCAACTTAAGGGAGCAATCGTGATGCGATCCACCAATACGTTCACAAATTTTCCCTCCAGCGGCTTAGTTGCTCGAACTGGACGTCGCTCTTCTGCAAACAATGATGAAATCACCACTAATCGAGCCACACTGAAGGATTCGACTTTGTTTAAAATTGATTTTTTCCTTCACCCGTGAGATGGGCATTTGGCCCTTCGAATTTCATGTGCAACTTTGACTTTTTGATAAGGCCGCTCTTCAAAATTATTTCACAATTCTCACAAAAAAACTTCGGCCTTGGACTTTTTTAAAATGCAATATGACCCCCTTGATATTTTGGCCATTAAATGCATAACTTCATCGAGTTATGAATTGACTCCATCGCGTCACGCAATAGATCATGTTGATGTTCAACGATGAAATAATTTGATTGACGGCTTCTTGCCCTCAATTTGGAAAATGAGACAGCCATGACTTAAATGAATTCGGTTGGGCCAATTTGTAGAATTTGTATTATTTCAGCAACAATTTGTGAGAGGATTCGTTGCACACTCAATATGAAAATTTGTCGAGCTCATTTAGACAAATTCTCATTTTGCTGTAGGCACAAGGTTTTCGACTCCTCTGGCAAAAGCCCTTCAATAATACCTAACACTGAAAATAGAAAAACCCGCAGGCTGAGTCAAGATTGATGCTTCGATACCATTGTAATTGTAATGTTCCTAAACAAGAATGTAAGTGATATACAAAGCATGCAAACAATCCAACAATCAGAAAAAAGAAATATACATTAAGCACCCATGGGAACACTGGAAATAGAGAACTGTTGAGCCATAGTAAAATAGAATGGTGCACTTGGGCTTGTCTCAATGGACAAGCATGACAATAGCTAGGTGAGCAAATGTTGAATTGAATGCTGTTACAACTGCTACGCCAAACTGAAGTGCGCTGCCCCAAAAAAGTGCTCTGTCTGCTGACTTCGAAGGGCTGGAATCACTGCTTCCCGTGTTCAAAAAATTATGAGATTTCAGCTCCTTGCTCCTTGGCCTAAACCAGAAAAACCCATGAAGGAATTGGCCAAATGTTGACCTCGGAATTTTGGCCCAAATTCCCCTTAGCTCCTCTAGTTGCTGGCTGAGTTGGGAGCCTTGTTTGACCCCTTAGATCTGCCCAGAAAATCCTATAAATTTAGGAGTGATCCTTTCTCAAAACCCAGAAAAACCCAGAAAGGGTTTCCCTTGGTTCCAAGCTTCAAAAATTGACCCTTCACAGCTTGACCCTCCTCCACTTTCGAATTTTGTTGTTGTGACTGATCCTGTCAATCTCTGCTCTCCCAACTCCAATAATCCTCCTCAAATGGCCCTCCAAGTGATCTCCTACTTCTCCCGGCCATCTCCAACTCTACAATTCCTTCCTCCAACTCCCACGTGAGCCCAGTGATGGCTCTCTGTGCAGGCCCAGGTAACTGTAAATCGGACTGCTAGGATGCTGGCTCTGCTGGCTCCAAACTCGCAAGAAAGGCTGACCCTTTGTTGCTCTCCCAATCCTCTAACTCCCCCGGCAAATGCTTGATCACTGATAGCTCCAAACTCTCCTTGCGTATTCTCCAGCTAGCCAGAAATACGCACTCCCTGTTGTGGTTGAATGGTAGGGCTGTAACACACTCCTGGAACTGCCTCTCTAGGGCGGGCACGGATGGTCCCCCGAAGCAGAGGTTGAATCTCATGTTCGAGAGATTCGTGGATAAATAACCGGTTGACTTAGCTAAATAGCAGAGCAAACAATCAAGTAATTTTGATTGCAAGGTGTAAGAATGAATCCAAAATGAGTGCAGCGGAAGATGCTATTGGAGAATCAACTTCGGTCATATTAGATGCAGAAGGGAGAGCAGATAGATTCGTTCCTTCTCAGGTTGCAGGAGATTCGCGACCAACTTACTTCCGTGGGTTCTACACCAGATCCAGAGTTTATGGTTAGGACTGCCCTGAATGCAGTCTCTGAGGAGTGGGAGACATTTGTCCAAAGTATTTTGGACAGGGCTACTCTTCCCAGTTGAGAGGAGATGTGGGCAGCTATTCGCCAGGAAGAGATTAGGAGGATGACCAAGGCGGGGAGTATTGGCAAGGGAGGTTGAATCAAGAAAGAGGAGGAGGAGGATGCGGCTCTAGCATCTGCGGGACAACAAGGGAAGAAGAAGAAGAAGGACATCTCCAAGGTTAAGTGCTTCCATTGTGGGGAGTTGAGACATTATGCATCCTAGTGTCCTAGGAAGAAAAACAAGGGAGAGGCTTCATATTGAAAGGCAGCTCCAGGTAAGGCGGAGAAAGAGGCCGACACTGATGACGATTGTGCCATTAGTGCTCATGTACCTCTAGAGAAGAGGTGGGGAGACATCTAGTTGTAGTCAAGAGGACTACATACTAGGGGCAGGATCCTTGAGGTGCCCAAACTCTCGGATCACATCCGGCTACGGGAGCCCTTAATGATAGTAGCATGATGACAGGTGTCGGGTGGAGCAAAGTGTAGTGGAGCAGCAAGGCAGTGCTTGGGTGCAGAATTCTGAGGTAGCGCAGTGGATGTTACAACAGTGCGAGAGGCATAGAGTTGTATGCAGCAGTGCAGTGGCAACAGAGGGAGCACAGGATAGCAGTAGAGACAACTTCAACATCACGAGGCTTCCAGACTGATTGGGATGCCAGTATTTGGAAGAAGTCAGTTACCTACTTCTCGGTAATTGAGTTGCAGTGCAACAATTAGCAGTGGCAGTGCTAAGGGCAACATGGGCAACATGTTGAGAGGGAGCTGCAATATAGATGTAGCAGTGGTAGTGTCATGGGCAACAATACTGGGAGTAGTAGTGCAGAGGATGCGAGGCAGCAGGTCAAGCATCAACACAGGTATCGGTGCGGAGGATCAGTGCGATGTTTCAGTGATGGAGCATTACTAGAGCACATTCCTCGCTAAGAGAGTGTGTTGATTTGTGGTAGCATCAGATGTGCTCTAGCCATGAAAATTGGTGGATAGGCTAAGGCACATGAGATCTCCAAGACCCAAAAATTGTTTTGGGAAATTCCACCCGGATGGAGAGATATTAAAATAATTGATATTTTTAATGGGGTTCCTAAGTATAAACTTAGGAAAATTAAAATATTAATATGTATTAATATAAAATGGGTGTGAAAGTTCTAAATGACGAGGATCAAGCCAAATCTAATCTTAGTCGTTGATTAGGGACTTAATCTCGGCCGTTGAATCGTCAATAGGAAAAGTATAAGAGGCTTGAGGGTCGGTTGGAGACACACTAAGTTGATCAAGAATTCGATTTTCTGGGGCAGGGTTTGCTGAGAAATCGAATTAGTGATCTGTTGCAGTGAGGGGTAGTTTGGTAGAAGGTCGAGAATACATATCAGAGAGGCAGAGAAAGTGCCGGAGAGATAACGCAGAGCTTGGAAGATTGATGCAGAGGCAACCAGGACTGATGCAGAGGCCGAGGAGGCCAACGCAGAAGAGGCATAGGGCTAAGAGGCTAACGCAGAGGGCCAAGAGGTTGATACAGAAGCAACAAAGGCTACCAGAGTTGACGCTGGGCTGAAGAGGCAGCATTGAGAAACTTTCGTGGGGTAGATTGGGCGCTGAGAGGCAGACGTAGAGAAGAAGAGGGTGACGCAGTTCCAGAGAGAAGCTTGGAGCAACTTTCGCTGTCCAGCTAAGGCACTGTCGAAGTTGTTGTGGGATCAATCATCCGGTTGTTGATCAACTGGAATATCTGTCTCTGAGGAGAGGTACTTCTGCCAAGGAAATTCTTTGAAGGGTGAGCCATTTCGGGCACCCTAGTTGTATTCAGAAAACTGCACAATAATAAAATCCTCATATCTGCTGCACCGGTTTTCCTGCATTGGGTTTTTTTTAGGGACGATTGTCCAAAAATAACGGTGTCCCTTGTGTGATTGTCTAAGTGATTTCAGTCGCTGATCTGTATATTTGTTGAGGTTGCATTTATGTTTATTTCGGTATTTATATTTATAAATAACTTGTTAATGGAAAGAACAAGTAGGAGATAATAAACCAGATAATGCAGTAGGGATTTCTGATATGTCAGACTTAGAAATTTCAACAGGATTATCACTTGTCACTGGACTATGGGACTCTAATGCTTATCAGGTTTTGAACCACAATCTTTCATTAACAATTTTCATGTGGTTGTATATATGTAGCTTATTAGGTCTTGAGACTTCAGTGGTTTTAATCCTATAGTGATAAAAACCCATTAAACACACTGCAGAAAAGTAAATTGTATAAAAGTAAATGCTGACAACTATAAGCAAAAACAAACAAATCTAATACTAATACTATGTAAAATACAAATCCAATGAAAATTGAAAAAAACATCAAATAAACTATGCAATCAATGGAATTCACTTCTTAAACCTAAAGAGAAGTACTAAACACGAAATTGAAAGCATGAAAGTGAATAGATCTAAGTTTTATCTAACATAAATTTATTGCAAAATAAAACTAAATTGTTAGATGTAAGACTAATCTACAAAACACATGAAACGTAGCAACACTTACCCACACTGAGGGGCCTTTCCCAGGAGGTTAGTGCAGCTAAGAAAATCTCAGATCAAGCTAAGAAGATGTACCACAATTCAACAACCATCAATTCTTTATTCATTTCAAAAATCTGTTACAAATCAGTTCTTTAAGTCTCTCCAAAAACTAATAATTGATCTCCTCTTTTACAATAATGAACAAACTCCTCCTGATCTTTGTCATTTGAGACCTTATTTATACACAAAATCCATTGAGGAAGGATAAGATCCAATCCCCTAAACTCAGAAAACGAATTTACAACTTTAGAGGAAAATCTCGTAACTCTGATTTTTGTGTAATTTTATACAAACTGGTGTTAAATATCCAACCATATCTTCTCGACCATGATGTATTTTTGGGAGATGTTTCTATGGAGCCTAACTTGTTATATTTGAAACAAAAACCTCTCTTGGAATTTCCTGATTCAATTCCATGGCCTCGGAAATCGCGCTCAAAGATGACTGATTAGATTTTTTTCCAATCTGGGATTTGCAGAAATTTTGTACAAAACTACTTCAAAGAACCTGCTGTAACTTTCAAACCGTATTGAATTTTGGGAAACGGTTTGAGATAAAAGTAAATTGTTAGGTTGTGCACAAACCCATTTTCCAGATTCTTGAGATTCGCCATTATATGCACGGAAATCAAGGTAGAACATGGAAGTTTAAAATTGTTACATATTTTTTGGTTGTGACACCCAATTTACCATGCTAGAGAAAATAGAAACATATTTTATAATTTTGAATTTTTTTTCCTCCATTCGTGCAAGTGTAGAATTAAGTACCGAAATGTTGAACTGATACAAAGATAGAAATTTTCATAGTAGAACATGTTCCTTGGCCACATAACCACATTAGTAAACCGTCATTGATAAAACCATATTAAAAACTCATTTAATCATTAAAAATACAAGAAATCATTAATAATTAACCACAAGGTAAAATGAATGCATTTAGTGAAAGTTGGTAATATGATAGTTACAAATATGTTGTAAGGGTATGAATATGGCTCGTAAATGAAAGGTTTGGATAGCCAATATGATAACATATTTGGGGCCCAATAGACGTCAAACTTGGTTCATAAGATTTTTAATTCTTGTCTCTTTGACGAATTTTCAAAACGGGTTCAATTTGTAGAATGATTATTATGCATCAGACAATTTGCTCATGGGACAACAAATTGTTGGGCATTTTGTCGGACCATAATCGCTGCAACTCCACAGGGTGAGCCAAGACCAAGGCTCTGATACCACTATAATATTCCTAATGGAAATTTTAATAATAGATACCAGAAATGAACAAACAACAAAATAATTGTAAATCAACACACATCCATCAAATTGATACATAAATAGATGCCAATAAAATCACTGAGCCATTTTATTAATCCAATGAAAAGAATACATCAACATAAATGAATAGTGGAACCTGAACTTGCTACACAAGCGGAGCAAAACCCAGAAAAAGATCTCTAACCCAACTGATGAATGCCTCTGGTAATGATGTAGATGGCCTGGTGAGAAGACTGCTGCAACCAGCTACAAAAAAACTACTCCCTCCAAAACTCCAAGGAAGCACTGTGAGATCTCTGAGTGAAATATCCTCAAGAGGGTTGGGTTTTCGTCCAACACCTACTGGCACACTTGAGGGTTTCCGTCCTAGGGCTACTGCTGAAGTAGAGAACTGAGTTCTCAACCTCACATACAAGAAGAAATATCAATCCAAGATGTCCTTTAATGGCCTCCTCCTCCTCTTTTATAAATCTGATGGACCCCTCTAGAACCTCCTATTTAATTATTATTTTAATCATGGAGCACTTTTCCCTCTTTTATTTCAATTTTTTTTTTTTTTTTTTTTTTTTTTTTTTAAATGTGGGAAATGTGGAAATTTGGATGCCCAAATTCCTACTGCAGTAACTGATAATATTTCTCCTACTTGTTAATTTAGATGAATAAGTTATTTGTAGTTTTCTACAAAAAACATTGAAATACATACACTGCAGACTACACCATTTAAATTTATAAGCAGAAACAAAAAATTGAACAGGAAATAGATACAACACATCTACACAACTATTTTTGGACAAATGTCCCTGGAAAAAGCCTAGTGTGGGAAAACCGGTGCAGCCTCTGAGGGTTTTATTATTAAGTAGTAGTAATTATGAGTACAATTCATTGGATGCCCAACTGGCTGTCCAATACAGAGAGAAACTGGACAAAACAAGTAGTGAGATGCTCTTACCCTGTCACTGGAAGGATCTGATTCTGATCTCGCTGGAATAGAGGCTTTGCGTCCCTTTTGCGTCAGCGTCTGCGCAGAACTACGTCAACCCCACGCAGTCTTTGCGCCACCTCTGCTCGGGACTGTGCTCCTTGGACCCTCTGCTGACCATGAACTTCGATTTACAGCCTCCTGGTCTCACACCTCGTCTCCCAGCTTTTGAAACTCTATTTTCTCAGCAAGAATTCGATCTCTCTCTAGGCTTTGTGCCGTGCCACTGCGTGGGCCAACGTCAACCTCTCTCTGGACGTCATTCTGTCTTCTTTGCCTTGTACTCTCCGGCCCAGGAAAAACTCCTCATCGACTATTATCCCTACCCCTCACTGCAAAAGATCACTTCGAAATTCACTCTAACAGCTGCTCTGCTTCAGAAAATCGATCTTCTGATCTTCATTCAATGTGTTCTCCAAGTGCCCCTCAAGCCTCTTCTTATAACTTTTTGTTGGACAACCAAAGACCCAGATTCACTTCTAATCAATGGCTTAGATCATTTTGGCATGATTCTTGTCTTCTTCTAAAAGTTTCACCGATAGTTAGATTAATACCAGTGTTGCGAAAATCGCGATATTATCGCCTAATTTTTACGCTATTTTTTTTTTTTTTTTCACAAAAAATCACGATAATTTGAAAAAATTGCGATTTTTGGGAAAAAATGTTTTGGATTTGTTGTTGTTGTTGTTTTAATTTATTTTAATATTCTCCGATTTTTTGATGAGGAGGAGGAGCAACAAGAGGAGGAGGTGACACAACCTACCCAGGCTACCCCTGTCACCAGTAGAGGACGTGGTCTACCTCCTGTAGCTCCTAGTTCTTCGGCTTCTAGAGCACAGCAGAGTCCACTGCCAACTCCACCGACATCTACATCTAGAGGGGCAGAGGAAATCAATAGTATTAGACTTTATTTATTGGGTTCATTTCATTGTATATGACATTATGGCTCATGATATGAGATACATTATTATATTTTTTGTTGATATTTTGAGGCTGAGTTGGGAGTCATGAGTCAGGACTTACTATTCAAGACATAATTCACTGTTATGTGTGATGTGGCACTAGAAATGATATTAAACATCTTATATATTAGTTCTTTTATCATATTTATGTGTCAATGTATTTATTTTATATTGTAGACGCTTTAGATATTAAAAATTTTGAAAAAAAAAATGGATCTTTTTGTATGTTACGATTTTTTCCCAATTTTTACCGATTTTTTCCCAATTTTTACAATTTTTTCCCCGCACCGATTTAATCCTAATAACGATTAGTGCAACATTGATAAATATACATGGAAATGCACCTTGTATACAGTTAATATCTGGACAACTACAAATGCAAGCCGTATATGGAGTGAGTTGTTTCAACAGGGTTAAACACCATAAAAATATGCAGGTCAATTCAAATGATCATAAATACAAGCTATAGATCTAAGTAACTTAAGGACTTGAAAGGATGGCCGAATCAATGTGTACATAAAGTATCTCCAGGGTACAATAATGTGTATAAAAAACCTTAGATAAAGTGATTTAAACGTTAATAAAAAATTGTATTTATGATCAACTTCGCTAAGTTTCAGGAAGATCCAACTTTGGTGTAACCATACACCCTGCATCCCAATAAGCATCTAAGCTAGCCTAGTACCCTGGCTAACTCAATTTCCCTCCCACTTAAGTAAGTTTATTTCTTATGGATGTGTCAATGCAAAGCTAGCTAACATTGAAGTGGTAACATTAAAAAATATTCGAGTCATTAATTTGTGTCATGTCAGAAATGTGACCATATGTAACATTTAAATGTTGAGGTTAGGATTAGATGGTGAAAGTTTGAAACCACCTTAACCACCTTGGAGTTTATAAATGTGTAAATTGAAATATTATGTCTAAGAGACATGTATCATTGCATTGTTAATAAAAATCAATTAATTATGTATTCTTTCTACACCATTGTGAATTTGAGCACCTTACTTTCCTATATGGTATTGAAGCAACATTCGAGCTTGTTGACCTGAAGATAAGTCACAACCAAGAAAAGAAAAGACACAGATGCTTTAGAGTCTATAACATACATTTGTGGGTTCAAAACAACAAAATTTAAAATGGTAACTCTTAGACTTTGTTGTTGCTCAGATTGTACAGGTATTGTGACGACATAGGTCAAGGGCTGTCACTCTGATCCCCGACCTCTCTGTTCTAGTTGTCTCCCAATAGTAGGCTATGAGGGTAGTCCTATGGAAATGTGAAGACGAAGGACAAGTTGGCAACCAACAAGTCCGAAAGACACGATTGAATAACCTAGCTACTTGATTAAATTTAGCAAGACTTAAAGATTAGATTATATTTAAATGTGAGACCAGTGCGTTATGGAGTCAACTTCTTGCTTATTATCAATTTGATGTTAAGTAAACGGATGAACAATTGTTGCTTGGATGCTTGACTATCCTAGATGAAGTGTAAATCCTATAAGCTAGGTGAAAAGCAAAATCTTGGTTGATTTTAAGTTAGATGCCTATTCCAAGTGTAACCTTCCTCTTAACCCTTATGGAGTCAACTTCTTGCTTATTATCAATTTGATGTCAAGTAAACGGATGAACAATCGTTGCTTGGATGCTTGACTATCCTAGATGAAGTGCAAATCCTATAAGCTAGGTGAAAAACAAAATCTTGGTTGATTTTAAGTTAGATGCCTATTCTTAGTGTAACCTTCCTCTTAACTATTTTGGAACTAGTCCCTACAGTTGGTTGTGGGATAGAAGCCAACAGGAAGCAAGCAGAGGCTTGATTAACGATACCCCCCCTGTGTTCTAACCACCCGATGCCTCTGACGCTGCAAAGACTGTGGCTCTGACGACTGCAAGATCACCATGTTAACCACTAAAGATGTGCTAAGCCCCTCAAGCTAAATTGAGAAACGTGGTCCTATTCTCTATCAACCAAGCTTATGCTTGAAGGTAAATTATTAATGCAAAAAGCTATCCCTAGTATGCAAGTGCAAGAGATGAACGCTCTTAAGGTGAGATTACTTATTTTGTTAAGTACTTAATGACAATGATTTTCAATTAAGAACAATAAGGTACTTAAACAATAAATGAATAAAATCTCAACCACAAGAGAAAGCGTTCAAGCATAACAATGCTAAAGAAATGTGGCAGTGATATAAACAGACAATTGCTCAAAGACAAGATTAATCCTACTTAAGACAATTAACAATCTCCAAGATTATAATCAATAAATCACCAACATGTCAATTAGATACAAGAGAGAAATTTGAATCTCTTATCACAGTTATGATCAGAATAGCATCCACAAGAAATTACCAATTTAACAATGAGCAATGAATCCACTCAATGACAGTAATGGCAATGAAAAATTAAGAGCATTAATCCACAATGTCACTTAGAGCAATTAGCCAATTAAACACTTATCAACTTGATTAAAGCACTTGTGTGAATGTAAGAGTGTAAAAGATGCCAATGACTAAAACTAAGCCCAAATCACTTCAACCATGAATCATTATGAATTGTAAAATTTTCTTACTCAATTTTAGAGACTCATATGTGATTTATTATTGCTGCAAGCTTGTATTCAGAGGTCTACGATTTTATATCAACAGTCAAGAAGTGATGCAAGATGCCAAAGATAAGCTAGAAAAACAATGCATTTAACTTCCAATGATATTCATTTGATTATAGGACTGCTAAGACAATATAGACCAAATATATTATGCTCAGATCAAACCTCAAAATTATGTATATCAAATTTGTAATAACTCAGAAAATCAGTGATTCAATCCTTCATAAACCGACAAGGTGCCTAAATATTAATGCCAAATAAGTTCCAATGATTAGCTAATCAATTTGAGTGATTTTTAGACGATTTTCAGTCAATTTTAATGATTCTTATTTAGCTTATATGACTGCATAAATGGCTGTAGCAAATATATCAGATCTGGAAATCGCCCAACAATCCTAAAAAAAAACTTATATGCAATCAATTTAACCACAAGGTTAATGTTCAATGCCTTAAGTGACTTGTTAATGAATTTAGGCTTACTTTATGTCTGTTGATGCCCTGAACACATTGTTGTAACAACATATATGCAATCAATTTAACCACAAAATTCAAATTAATACGGATAATGGTTTTCGGGGGGGCGGGTAGGTAGTAAGTGGTTTAGAAGGGGGAGGTCTGAAATGCATGAGAGCCTGACAGCTGTAAAAAATAGTATATTAAAAACAACTTTTCAGAGGGGGGATGAGGGGCTAGGTTAAAAGTCGAATAGGCAACCCTCCCAGAAATTCAACGATAACCATTGATTAATTCTCCACACATCTTGAGGCATGAAAGATTAGGGTGGTTTAATAGTTAAGTGTGGTGTGGGGCATACATTTAATTTTGACTATTTTCGATTTGACTTGTGACTTGACTTATTTGGCATAAGATAAAATGTGGCTTCTATAGTTTGGAGATTAGGTTTGTTATTTTTTAAAACTAAGTTTTAATATTTTAAATAAATAATTTTATAAATATAAATATATATATTTTATAAAATTGAATTTTATTCAAAATAAAAACCTTTAAAAATAACTCGGAGACATTTATAAAAACTTCATAAACTTCATGGTTTAGCAATGGAAAGGGTTAGATGAAATGATATTTAAAGGAAGGAATTTATGAAGGTAAGGATAAAATTGTAAGGTGACAAATTCTTTTTAAATAATTTTGTAACTTGCAGGGTGTCAAAGTAAGTTACAACAATACCTCTCGAAGAAATATTGAAGCCTTGGATAAAATGAAGGTTGTTGTCTTGATTGAGATGATCAAAGTCTTGATGATGAAATCTAGGTTTTAACAAAAACCCTAGCATATAGTTGAAAATTATGTGTTTGTGAACCTAAGTAAGTTTAGGTGTTTGATGTCTAATGTCGAATGCTTCCATTATTATATATGATTCTGATATGGTTAACTTCATGCTTCTATAGATTTGGTTGTACTTGCTATCTAAGTTGTGCAGGTACATAAGCTTCAAGATGGTGAAAATGTTCATTTGATGAGCATGATGAAGAAAATTATAATGGTCGTGATAACTCTAATAAGAAGGCTGGAAGCCATGAAAGATTCTCCAATGTCGTAGAAAAGAAGTTGAACCTCCCAAGCTAAGAGGGAGCTTGGATGAAAGGAATCTCCCTAAGATAAGAGGGAGCTTGGATGAAAGGAATCTCCCCAGTTGAGAGGGAGGTCATATCATAGTCATGATGAAAACCTTGGAGAATGTATTTTGAGCGGTTGTTGAAATAAGGAAAGCAAGATCTGACTGTAGAATATGTTGTTGCATGTGAAGTAGGAAAGGAAGATGTATGATTGATGAATCATCTGTCAAGATTTGTTTGAAAGTCCTACTATGATAAATTGAGAAACAAAATTAGTTGTCTGGAACGCTGTTGAAGGTTTGTGTTTACTTATGTACATTTGAAAGTTTGTTACTGATTGGGGTTGTGTTTGTACAGGTAAATCTCTCAGAGGTTTGATAGCATGTTGGTTACACGAGAGAGATTTGTTACTGATCTGTTTTAAAGGGGAGGATTTGTTACCGATTGGAATAATCGGGAGTGTTGAGGCTTTGTGTGTAAGACACATTACCTGGGAGAACATCTGGTCGGCACTTTGTGTTGATGTGTAGTTCCCAAAGTAGGGAGGGTGGCATTGGTCATAGAGCTCTGACCTCGGATACACACCTAAATCCTTGGGTTGATGGTTAGCAAGTCTTATGCTACCTAGAGAGGCTAAAAGCTTTAGTCCATCTTAGTCCCACCTAGATAGATTGCCCTGGTCAAGAATCTAGTCCATGGCATCGTGAGTGCCTAAACTGTTGAAAGACCTTGGATAGATTGCCCTGGTCAGGAATCTAGTCCATGGCATTACGGTGCTTAAATTCTTCATAGTTCATGTGTTTTGGGATCTTCCTTGTACTGGATATCAGGAATACCTCCCTAGTTAAGAGGGAGTTTGAAATATGTAACTAGGTTCGGTCTTCATAAATGTATTTGAGTCACAATGAAATGTATTTATCAAAAGAATGAAGAAAATGTTTTTATTATTATTTTTATGGCTTATTAAAACATGGGTTTCATGCTTGGGTCATCATATTTTATGTCAAATTCCTCATTGAGGACTTCTAGGATTTATTCTGAATCATTAGAGTCATTGTCCATTAGAAGAGAACCTTCTTGGGCTTTTGAATCATGTAAAAAGGATTAATATTGAGTCAAATATACTATTTGTCCCCTCCACACCAAGTTGGCCTCAAGGAGATCAAGTCGACTTCGAGAAAGACAATTCGACCTCACTGAAAGGCTATATATAAGGTAGTTTGAATTCATTTGAAGCGATTCACTCACTCTCTCATAGTTCGTTATCTAGAAGGAAGAAGCTAGGAATTGCGAAGTTGAAGAAGAGCTAGAAAAGTGTTGAAAAGGAGTGTAAAATTTTGGAGGCAAGAAGACATCAAGATCGAAATTTTGGGCCATCTATCTCTCACTTAGGAGGAGTATCTAGGGAGATCGAAGTTTTCTTTATCTAGTCAAAGCTATTGTTGTTGCCAATTGTTGGGTCGAAGTTGCTACTACAAGTTGATGCTCCTAGATCGAAGTTGATTTTGAAGGGTTATCATCTGCAAGAAGGATTAAACATTAACTTGGTGTGGAGGAAGTCTTTGTCTAGATCAAGAGTCTTGGATTATCTCAAGAAACTATTGAAGGAAGAATTGTTGACTAGGTTTTTCCCTAGATAGGGGTTTTTCCCTGGTTGTTCGCCTACAAGTATTGAAGGAAGAATTGTTGACTGGGTTTTCCCCTAGATAGGGGTTTTTCCCTGGTTGTCTGCCTACATTTGTTGTCCTTCTGCTATTGTTTTGATAATTGCTTAACGAATTAAAAGATAAAAAAGAACATAAAGAAAAAAGAATCACAAGTAATTATCTATATAAGAAAATCTTTCTGCCTTTCTAATTTTCTAACAAGGATTAGTGAGAGGAAAAAAGATAAGGTGATGAAAAGATGAAGAAAAGATTTAGAAATTGTTGTTGAGGCACCGAGAATAAGATATCCCTAGCAACGGTGCCAAAAAATGTTGTGGAGTTGTTGGCTAAATGAAAAGAAGAAAGATCACAAAAAGAGATGATAAGAAAAGATGAGAAATGATAAGATGATAGAATGTTGTTGAAGCGCCGAGAACAAGATGGTCCCCGGCAACGACGCCATAAAATGTTGTCGCTCAGATTGTACAAGCACTGCGACAACGACTCAGGTCAGGGGTTGTCACTCTGATCCCCAACCTCTCCATTCTAGTTGTCTCCCAACAACAAGATATGGGGGGTAGTCCCTATGGAAATGTAAAAATGAAGGACAAGTTGACAACCAACAAGTTTGGGAGACACGATTGAATCGCCTAGCTACTTGGTTAAATATAACAAGACTTAAAAATTAGATTAGATTTAAATGTGAGACTAATGCCTTATGGAGTCAACTTCTTGTTTATTATCAATTTGATGCCAAGTAACTAGATGAACAATCGTTGTTTAGATGCTTGACTATCCTAGATGAAGTACAAAAATCCTACAAGCTAGGTGAAATGCAAAATCTTGGTTGATTTTAAGTTAGATGTCTAATCTAAGTGTAACCTTCCTCTTAACTATTTCGGAACTAATCTCTAGAGTAGGTTGTGGGATAGAAGCCAATGTGAATCAAGCAAAGGCTTGACTAACGATATCTCCCCTTGTCTTCTAACCGCTCGATGCCTCCTGCGCTGCAGAGACTATGGCTCTAACGACTGCAAGGTCACCATGTTAACCACCAAAGAGGTGCTAAGCCCCTCGAGCTAAATTGAGAAAGGTGGTCCTATTCTCTATCAACCAAGCTTATGCTTGGAGGTAAATTATTAATCAAGAGGCTATTCTAAGTATGCAAGTGCAAGAGATGAATGCTCTTAAGGTGAGATTACTTAATTTGTTAAGTACTTAATGACAATGATTTTCAATTAAGAACAATAAGGTACTTAAACAATAAATGAATAAAATCTCAACGACAAGAAAAAGTGTTCAAACTTAACAGTGCTACAGAAATGTGGCAGTAATATAAATAGACAATTGCTCAAAGACGAGACTAATGCCACTTAAACAATTAACAATCTCCAAGATTATAATCAATAAATCACCAATATGCCAACTAGATACAATAGAAAAATTTAAATCTCTTATCACAATTATGATCAAAATAGTATCCACAACAGATATCCAATTTAACAATGAGCAATGAATCCAATCAATGATAGTAACGACAATGAGAAATTAAGAGCATTAATCCAAAATGTCACTTAAAGAAATTAGCCAATTAAACACTCATCAACTTGATTAGAGCACTTGTGTGAATGTAAGAGTGTAAAAGATGTCAATGACTAAAATTAAGCCCAAATCACTTCAACCATGAATGATTATGAATTGTAAAATTTCCTTACCCAAGTTTAGAGACTTGTATGTGATTTATTATCATTGCAACCTTGTATTCAGAGGTCTGCAATTTTATATCAGCAATCAAAAAGTGATGCAAGATGCTAAAGATGAACTAGAAAATCAAATGCATTTAACTTCCAATGATATTCACTTGATTATAAAACTGCTTTGACACTATAGATCAGATTTATTATGCTCAGATCTTACCTCAAAATGATGTATATCAGATTTGTAATAACTCGGAAAATCAGTGATTCGGTTTTTAATAAACCAACAAGGTGCCTAAATATTACAGCCAAATAAGCTTCAATGATTAGCTAATCAATTTGAGTGATTTTTAGATGATCTTTAGTCAATTTTGATGATTCTTATTTAGATTATATGACTGCATAAATGGCTGTAGCATATATATCAGATCTGGAAATTGTCCAACAGTCCTCAAAAATAACTTGTATGCAATCAATTTAACCACAAGATTAATGTTCAATACCTTAAGTTACTTGTTAATGAATTTAGGCTTATTTTATATGTGTTTATGCCCTAAATACATTGTTGTAACAATTATATCAGACCTGAAACTTTTAGATCAGACCTCTGCAATTTCAAATCAGACCTTGAAAATTGTGACAGCCAACATAAAACAGTAAGATTGATAGATCAAACCCTTGTAATTTATTTTGATGTCTTGTATGAGTTATTAGCTTAATGTGTGGGTTCTTTAGGCTTGTATTATGATGATTATGCCACCGTTATATCAATATATTAGATCTGATACAAATTATGCAGTGAATTAAAATTGAGAGATGAAAGCAATAGAAGCAAACTCCAAAGCCTAATGGCCTATGCGAAGTTTGGAGATGTGAGAGAAATCACTCCTCAACACCTGCACTTACAAAATGTTAGCTCAAAACCCAAAGATAGGACCTTTATAACTGCTACAATCACAAATTATTAGAGATAAAATGTCAATCCCTTGAAGAAACGCTTGTTTGCAATGAAAACTAGCCCTTGTAGGGCTTACGGCCTTCTTAATGCTAGCAAAATAGGGCTCAGACACTAGACTTTTAGGTTGGTTAAGGGCTACGGCCTTCCAAAAATGGGTTTCTTCCCCAATTTGAAAATAAGCAACTTGCAAAAATGGGCTCAAAAACCCTAGACGTCTAGGGTTTTCAAGGGTCGAAAACTTCAAAAGTTTACTCCTTCCTTTGATTACGTGAGAGGTTTCACCCGTACAAATAAAAAAAAAAAAAAAAATCCCAAAAAAACCAATATATACAAAAATAAAATAAAAACCCCAAACCCCAGTTGCTACAAAACAAGGGTAATAAAAAATTATTTAGTATTTACAAAAATTATCTTACAAAAATAATTTACAAATTATATACAAATATACAATGCTTGGGAAAAATTTTGAAAAAACAAATTATGATAATGACAATAGCTTGATGTATTTCGAAAAATAGATGCTAACCACAGCCTTAGCGAGATAAGAAAACCACGTAAAATTCCTGGTGCGCAAACAAGGTCAGCGTATGCCCACAATCTGTGAACTTGGACCCTAAGGGTCGAGGAACCTGCAAACTCTATATATTTCTTAAGACAAAGTCGGATTACCTAAGATAAGCCCAAAACTTACCAATAGAATTCTCCTATCATCTACAAATGAAATAACAATTATATAGTATTGAAGCACAATATAGGAAAGCACATACCCAGCATGTACCACAGATCAATGAGACAAAGACACCATGAATTGAACCCCAAATTTTATTGTTATAGATTTCAAACCTTCCCGGCAGAACATTGGTTTCACACGAATGTTACAAAATTACAATTAGACCAAAGTCACGATCATTGTGAAGAATACAAGCAAAATGCCTTTTATTTATAAAGAAATCTCTCCAAGTGGAAAATGACAGTTAGTTGGCTTGATCCCTGTCAAAATAATCTCAACCATTGATAAATCCTTAATCAACTTTTAATCTCTACTATCGAAAATATTTATTCTTGAGGAATTTTCGAATTTCTTATAAAATCTATTATTTTATTAGTTCAAAAATAATTATTTTGAACTAATTTCCTCAAAAATTTGACTTTGACTTAACCACAAAGGTCCAAGGGTTCAAATTTTCTTGAAATTTCCAATATTCCCTTAGTGGGGGACCACCAAAAATTAACTTATTTTAGAACCACGAATTTTTCCACTTAGAGAAATTAATTTCTCTAACATTCTAATTTTGACTCTAAATTAATTAATTTTCTAGCTTAGCATTTAAGAGTATTTTTCAGAAACTGAATTCGGATATTCCATAGTGTTCTTCATTATTATTCATAGACGTTTCGAGCTTAGACCAAGACTCATCATTAGGACTGATATACAGAGAAGAGAAAAGCGAGAGATAAATAAGGTGTAGGAGAGTTGTTGAGTATAAGCCGACCTTTTTAATATATTTAATCTTATTTTCTTTATTTTATAAT
>APFE030176135.1:255123-304055 GCA_000404065.3 Pinus taeda
CTTCTTTCATTCTTATACAAAGTTCTTAAGAGCCTTAGGCTAAAGGAGTAGGTCTGATTTCCATAATCTCATGAATTCCTAGTAACCCATTTCTATTGAGCAGCTTTATATTAATGTTTATTAAAGAACCACCTAGATGTATTAAGACGCAAGGGTCAAATTTCTTATAGACCTATATGATG
This sequence comes from Pinus taeda, assembly GCA_000404065.3. NCBI lineage: Eukaryota > Viridiplantae > Streptophyta > Pinopsida > Pinales > Pinaceae > Pinus > Pinus taeda. The sequence continues at coordinate 255,306 of APFE030176135.1, forward strand.
TTAGGTTGAGCGAGGGAAAGCTTGACAGGGAAAGAAGAGGGGAGGAAGGGGGACAGAAGAGGGGAGGAAGGGGAAGGGAAAACTTATTCAATGGGGGAGAGTAGAGGATTCCAATTTTTACTAATTTCCAAGCCTCCATCTCTATTAAGGTTACGAGGGTGTTTAATGATTTCAATAGCCTCATGCACTTTCCGAATTCAATTTCTCAAAAACCACTCCATAGAAATCTACAAACTAAGATTATTTTTGCTAGAAAAATCAATTAATTGACACAAGAGGGGATTAATTACTTTTCCATAGTGTCTAATTGTGAGGGACCATGCACTAAAATATTTTTACATCAAATATTACAATAATTCAACCCTCAAAGGACGAATACCCATTTGTTATAGACCCTCATAATATTTACCCAATTGTGCAACACAATATGATCTAGCAGACCAAGTGATTTGTAATAAAATAATTTAGCCAAATAGCTTAAATTATTCTCAAATCACTTTTGCAATAAACTCGACTAAAACGCTAGGACTCACCTAAGACCTTGTTGATAAGTTCCACCCTAACTTTGGCGTTGAGGCAAGAGGAAAAAACTTTGTTGATCATCCGTGTTTAGAAACACAGATAATCAGTGAGACGAAAAACTTCCTAGGATGAAACTCGTCACCAAAATCATAGACTTACCTAGATTGTTACATGATTAAACGGTCGTACCAGCATCATTTACATTACAAATTTGTTGAATAGGTTTACAATTACATAATAAGTTGTTGGCTGATAATTCTAATCTTTTAAAAAAAAATGGCACTACTGCTTCCTCAAAACTGTGACGAAATGTGTGCAACAAACTGCTCAAAAATTTGAGATAAGTATGGAATGCATTGTTATTAAAATAATAGACATATAAATACACATTTATGACCATTGGATTCATCTCCCAAGGTCTCTTGGACTCCCAATGATATCTCATATTCCTCACTATAACCCAAACAAATTTTCAATTAGGTGTCTAACATTCCCCCCCTTAATTCGAAGGGGTGTGTGCGAGTCTAAGCAAAGGGACAAAATCAATTGCCAATGGCTTAATGTACTCTGTGAATCTGGTGGTTTGAGGATGGACACAAACCCAATGGCTAGTAGAAGCCAAAGTCTTCTACTAAATGATAGTTTAAGGCTAAACACCAGCTCTGGAACTTCGCTCTAAAGCTCAGTAGTTCCCGAAACAATTCCAAATTTGGCTAGAAGTTGATGTCTTATGTTTATTAGAAGTGCTCACAAATGGCAATTTGAGGATGACAACGAACTACTGTAAGTTGGCTCTAACCCTTAGTAGCTCCTGAAATATTTCTAAATTTCGCTAGAAGTTGATGTCCTCTGTTGATTGGAAGTGCTCGAAAATGGTAATATGAAGATGACCACAAACTGATGTCTAGCAGAAGTTATAAGTATTCTATTAAATGATGGCTTCAAGAAGACCGCAAACCAAATCATGCTCATGGCTCTGACTTTGTCTCATGCTTGAGGCTCTAGTTATGGATATTGCTCAAGTTTGCAATGCAATTTAACTAGTAAAACTTACAAAAAAATTATTTGCAAGTTACCATTCTTGATTTTTTATGACAAATGCTAAGAAATGGAAAAATCATCACAATAATAGTGTGTTGGGAATCATGATTGTCATTAGACCAAAACCCGCAGGTGTTAGTCAACAATCGCATCGTCAGAGATAAAGATCCACAAGAGGCAATTAGTCCATGTCACAAAACACATGGAGAGCGTTGGTTTATCCAATGTCCAACAATCTCCCTCCCAATGCGAGTCGGGTGTGTATCGAACTTGTAACCTATGCTCTGATACCACTTGTTGGGAATCATGATTGTTGTTAAACCAAAACCCGCAATGTTAGTCAACAATCGCATCCAGAGATAAGGATCCACAAGAGGCAGTTAGTCCATGTCGCGAAACACACGGGGAGCATTGGTTTATCCAATGTCCAACATAGTGTGATGCACCACCAAAAGCTCACTTTGACTAGCCAAAATTACCGAAAGAAAAGCACCTTGTGTTTGGATAGAGTTGGATGTTTAAAGCCATTGAACAATGAAGGAGTTGATTGTACAAAGCTTACTAGTTTTCTCTATGAAATCTTTGATCATGTATAACTAGAAAACAGGTTGCTCCCAAAAGCAAGAATGCTTTGGCCAAAGGTTGGTGTTGAATGTCCAAACGCTAGTCTGAACTAGCCAAAAGTTGGTGTGGATACTACAAACTTTGGTATGAACTGGCCAAAAGTTAGTATTGATTTTATAAACATTGGTCTGAACCAGCCAAAAGCTGGTGTGGATTGTCCAAAATTCAACGTGGAAAAAGGTGTGCTTGTCGCTCCAAAAAGATTTAAAGAAGATGGCCCCCCAAATGCTAATTTTATTAAAGATCTAAAAAGAGATGGAGTCAAAGAAATTATGCCAAAAGGAGTGGATGAGGAGATCACATTGGGAACGGTCTTCAAGCTCCCCTTTAAGCCTGTTACATTAGTTCACATGGACAATGTCTCCAGTGCTCGAATTCTCCTAATGGAGAACCCCTCTATGTACTACCGCTACATATGCTTTACCATCGATATGTCCAGACTCCATATCACAACCAGCACACTATTTATCCAAATGTTATGCACAATACACTATGACTACCCAGTTTGACGATGTGCCATAGATTCCAAAAGTTAAACCTTTGTCAAATAAATTGGTGGAGAGCAGTTTCTCCTTCAAATTTAGCATGGAATAGATTAACAATGTGGGACTTGTTTACTCTCAACACAAAGTGGTTGATAACTCAACAAGACAAGAATGAGGAATAGAGGATCTCCCATAAGCATCAGTAATCTCCCACAATGGGCACCAACGATCAACAAAAATCACCCAATGGTTTCGTCTTTAGTCAGCCCTAAAATGTATGATGAAACAGATCCAGTTGTATCATTATGAAGAAGGTTATCGGGCTCGCTTCCCAATAGTGTGGATGCTTGATATTATCACGGAGTAGGGTTTTCTTCGATATAGAAAATGGAGTGTTAGAGTGTGTAGGCAGAGAAAGGAAATGGGCACATAGAAAAAGGGTAAGTAGATGGGCACAAGGGTTTCTAGAGTCTACAAATGTCACAAAAATGGTAGAGAATATTTGTTAAGCAAATTAGACAGAGTCCGAGGATGGAATAGAAACACCTAGAATGGCAAAGTGGACAAGTCTGAGCAAGAAGGGGCATTTCTACTCACTCTAATACCATTATTAGACTGCTTAGAAATTTGAGATAAGCGTGGAATGCATTATCATTAAAATGATATACATATAAATACATGTTATTGACCATTAGATTCATCTTCCAAGGTCCCTTAGACTCCCAATGATAGTTCATAACTTCATATTCCTCGTCATAACCCAAATGGATTAGGTGTCTAACAATAACTACTATTTTTTAACGCAAAAACTATTTTGTAAAGAAATCTCTATCTAAGACTTCATAATTGTAGGTTTGACATTTTATAAGTTTAAACAAATAGATAATTATTTTTTGTAATGTTCAACAAATGACCACAAAAATAGGTCAATGTAACTAAAAATTACATCTGGGGACTATAAAATACAATGTGTGAGTACAAAAGCAACTCCTAGAATGATGAAAACAGTCAAAAGATCTAAAGGCCTAATTTATAGGTAACAATTAGCTAATAAAACATAAAAAAGCATAAAAAGTGAGTACAAGAAGAGATGTAGAGAAGCTAGAGTGCTAAGAACAACCATTCAGTGCTCATCTAGAAAAGATAAATGTCAAGAAGTATCGGATCCAGTTGTCAAGGACAAATATGGGGATCATTAACCTTCATATTGGCATGAGCAATGATTATGTGATTCTTATCACATGGCATTTTTGCAGGGGCAACTTGCAAGTTGATAACAGCAGAACCTTCCATGATGTTGCTTGAGAATGGTTTAGCATAGTAGTTCCTAGGCAAATAGTCTTGGTGCTAGGTTCTCTCTTTGTGGTTCCACTTGATGGATGGTTGTGGTGTGCTCTTTGGTGCTATGGTGTATTACTTGGCTCTTATTGTGTTATGAATTTGGCTTATGGTGGTCTCATTTTTAATAGTCATGACACAAACCCTTATATTCACCATTGGGACAAAGGTGGTGGCAAGACTATCCTAAAAGGGTCACCCCATTTTTGAAGATACTTCATGAAGAAGACATATAAAGCAAACTAAAAGGACGATACTATTTTAAAGTTGGCATCACCCTCTTCATTAACTTGTATATTAGCTTATGCAAGTAAAAGTGGAACGATATCATAACATATGTCTCAAGGCATAACCCCTTTAGACAACTTGACTATGGTGGAGGCAGGAAGAGTAAAATCATTATGTGGCTTATCTACTTTAATTAAAATAAACCTTAGCCTAGGACATAAGGTGCATATATGATATTTAAATATATCTTTGAGTTGGAGGCTCTATCATAAAATTTCACAACACATTCAAGAGGAGTCATTCCTTTCAAATATACCATGAGGCAATATTACTAGCCAAAAGTGGGACGGGTAACCCCTAGGAGAAAAAAAATTCTCCTCATTTGATAACTATCTAGCCAGCAGCCCCATGATGGTCAGCACACAACACTATGCCAGAGTTCTCCACCCACTACTCTAGTCAGATTTCTCTCCCATCTAGCACTCTTCTTGAAGGAAGATGGATCATCTCTTGGCAAGTACTCTAACCATTCTTGCAATCATGTGCTTTCATTTAATGTTATGGACATATTGATATGGATCACGAGGCAAACTATGATTGATTGATCTCGATTGTATCCTTGTTACCACACTTCAATTGGGATGTTAGACTAGTGGAACCTCCTATGAGGCCTTAGGGTTTACGAAGGGCACTACTGCGGAGGCACTTATCAATATAGTGTGCCCAAGGTAATCCATACTTACCACTTTATATCTCTCCCTATCATCCATCTCCATACTTCAGGTTGGCAGCCATTAGTCATTGGGATTGGAATCCTATATGCACATCCTTGAGTCAAGGCTCAAAAACTTGGCCCCGAAGGTTGATGCAACTGAAAGAAAGTTAAAGCATATGAACTACTACTACCTTCTCCTTGTTGAACTACTGCTAAAATCCTCACCAATGGCTGAAAATCAGATATTTGATTTTCTCATTCACTCATGTGACTTGTGAAATGAATGCTCTATCTAACTTTGTCCTTTGCCCTCTCTTTCTTTTATAACTTTCACATGAGCCAAAAACCTAATCTTCAGTGGATGAAATCTAACTATGGGATCAATAGCTCACTTTTAATTAAATTATTAAGTGACCCACTTTAGTCACTTTAATAGAAAAGGTTCACTTTATTAACTAACAAATAAAGTGAACTTCTGAAAAAGCATTGGACACTTTTAATGATGATTTCCATAAGCAGAAACCTTCATGGAAATACCTATCTGAGCTACATATACTAACACTCCTTAGAGAGGAAAGTATTCTCCACCGCTCCAAGCTTGTCTTGAAACTAGATGAACTTGACCTTCACCAACGGCTTGGTGAAAATGTCTACCATCTACTCCTCTATTGAAATATATTGGAGCTTGACACCCCCCTTTGGCACTCTGTCTCTGATGAAGTGGTATTTGATCTCAATGTGCTTTCACCTATCGTGAAACATTGGATTCTTCAAGAGTTTGATACAACTCTAGCTGTCGCAGTGGATCACTGTCAGCTGAAGCTTCTGACCAACAATCTTGGGAGTAGCTTGCGAAGCCAAATGGCTTCACAACTAGCTAGACTAACCGCCATGTACTCTGCCTCAACTAAACTCAGTGCTATTAAGGTTTGCTTCCTACTGAACCAAGAAATGACTGTTAAACCCAAATTGAAGTAGCACCTAGAGGTGCTCTTCCGAATTGTACCATTGCTTGCTTGGTCTGAATTTGAGTATCCCTGCAACGTCACACCATCTCCACCAAGTTACTGCAAACCATATCCTATTTGTTAATTTTCACACTACTCTATGTTGTTTCAATTACTTTAACCCGATTCAATTCTTCAATTAGCAATCTTTCATCAATAATTAGTATTTCCAATCAACAGTAATTGAAGATAGAACAGTAAATACAATGACAAAGGAGACAACCAACGCATCAACAAGAGACACCAGGTTTGGTCAAAGACCAGGGGAAAAACCCACTATGGGGAAAAGTTAAAACCCTTTGTAATTCTTCTTCTATTAGATTGTAATAAAATGTTCAACAAAGAGTACAAAGAGCTCAATACAAAATCATCCAAATAACCCAACAACATTCAGAAATATGTTCCTAGCATCAACCTAGATCAATGTCAACTTGCCTTTTCCTCAATCAACTATCAAAATTTAGCCTTGGAGCTCAACCACACTGAGGAGTTGTGCATGCGGTTGAGACCTTCCAACCGCTCCCTTGAACCTGCTAGCTAGCGGTTGTGACCGAAAATTGCCTTTGACGAGTCTGCAGTTATGAGCCAAAAACCCTAGAACACGTGAGAGTTTCAGACCCTGTATTTTTGGACTTATGCGAACCTCTTTCGTCGACCCAGCCTTAGACTTGTGCTAACCAATCAATGAAGAAGAGAAGAAGAAGATGCTTGATAATGTCTAAATGAGCTTGAGGTCACTTGTATTTATAGGCTTCCAAGGGAGTCCATTTTCTTGTTACGGTTCTTGTTAGGGTCAACCTATCTATATGTGCACTTGTGGGATTTTCTTCAAAAGTACACTTTCCCATGTCCAAATTAAGTGCTTCAATAGTCGAAATTGGTCCTCTCGAAAAGAGGCATTTTGTCCCATGGTTGGGATTTGTCCCTGAGCTGCCAAAAATTAACACTCCCTCTCAGCTAGGGAGAAATTCCAACTGCATCATGTAGTCATCGCAAGTACCCTATCATCATATCATGTCCCATCTCTACTCGACTCTATCTATTGAAACATTCTCGAATCTAAAGAAGAAGAATCGTAGGGGAGCTTCAGCTACCACCCTCTATCCATTGAAGAGCAATTGCAATCACCCGGAATCACTGCCAGCGAGGAGCCAATGCTATGACCCCGGAAACCTCTACCAGTAAGGAGCCAATGCTACGACCCGGGAAACCTCTACTAGGGGGAGCCAATGCTACAACATGGGAAACTTCTGCCAGCGGGGAACCCATGCTATGACCTAAGAAACCTCTGCCAGCAGGGAGCCAATGCTACGACTTGGGAAACCTCTGCCAGTGGGGAGCCAATGTTACGACCCAGGAAACTCTGCCAGCGGGGAGCCAATGCTACGACCCAGGAAACTCTGCCAGTAGGGAGCCAATGCTACAACCCGGGAAACTTCTACCAACGGGGAGCGAATGCTATGACCCAGGAAACTATGCCAACCTTCCAACATGAAGGGTCAAGTGGTAGAACACCTACATCTCTAGCTCGAGCGGAATGCCACTTACAATAAATAGTAAGGATCGCACCTAACTCAAGCAGCCAACACCCATTAGCCAAATGGGTAGGAAAGACAGATGCCAACTGGGTATACTTTGCATAGACCAAGAGAGGGGAGCAACATCTCCGACCCTATGGGTAATAGATAAGGGTGATACCCTATTGTCCAAAGATCCCTCAACCCCATGAACCCTACATCGCAATTCCTCACCCTGAGAGCTCAGACAGGGGAGAAGAGTCGACTTAGTGTCCTCGGTCAATCCGGACCCTTACTTGGAAGGGTCACGTCAATCCATGCTGCAATCTACCCATCAGTCCAAATATGACGAAATCTGGTGAATCCATATAGACTCATATCTCTATAGAAATATCTCATACCACAATCCTTCTTACGCTTGATCATCGAAGGCCCACTACTTGTCAGGAATAGATCGTCAATATACAAAATCAAAATCAAAGTCATACCTTGGACCAGTTTTCTTCTTGTTATATCAAACTTCAACAGGTAACTGTCAATACAGGCATAGGCTCGGGGTGCTTGCTTCAAACTACTAATGAGAGACTTCTTGTCATGTACATCAAACCTTTGAGATGGTTCAACACATACTTCTTTCTTGTACCTTTCAAAACTTTCAACTACTTCATGCTTCTTCATCCATCTTGAATTTGCACCTTGCAGTCTCGAAACAATATCCCAAACATCTTTCTTCATAATTGATTCTTCAACCATAGTATCCTTCCAAACATGTTCTCTCACTGCTCCATTATCGTGCTCGGAATTATCATCGGACTTGATCCTGTTAGAGGGGAAAGGTCCCCTAGACTTCCTTTTATTTCGATGGATCTTTGCTAGAAGAGGTCTTCCAATGACTCTATATAGTCATCCCACTCTAGATCCCAAAGTAAAGGCATCTTTCATATGGGATCCCTTCGGCCAAGAGAGGACCTTTCTGTTAATGAAGGCTATTTTCATTCCTTTATCTAAGGAAGAAATAGATATCAAGTTCTTCCTTAATTCTGAAACATACATTACTTAATGAAGAATAACAGATTTTCCATAGTCCAAATCAAATCTGACAGTACCAAAGCCCATCACTGAATATGTAGAGTTGTCACCAAGAATAATCTTCAAACTAGTCTACCTCTCAACCATCTTTGAGAGAACTTCCTTATACTCGATGAGGGGTCTAGAAGCCCCACTATCAACCAGCTATTGTACAAATCCGGAGGAGAATAGCTAGAGAGGGCTGAAATAAGAATGAATTCAGATTGGCTAGTAGCAACGTTACTTTCATACCTAGAGTTGCTTGACTTATTTTGAGGACAAGGACTTTCTTCACGATCATCCGGAGTATCTCTTCTTCGATCATCTCTCTCTCTTCTATCATCTCGCCGCCTTTTATCATCAATTCTTCTTCAATCATTGCTTCTTCTTCTATCATCATACCTATTGTTGTAGTAGCTTCGATCGTACCTTGGAGAATCTCTCTTTTTCGGACAGTCCCGAGCATAGCGACCACGCTTGTGACAATTGAAACATTCGACATCCCTTAGTCTTCTGTGAGAGTCCCTTGAATCGGGAGATGACCTTTTCGAACCAGATGATATTTCTTTTCCCATTTTCTTTTTATCTTGAGTAGCAAATGCAGTGGGTTCTTCTCCATGCTTTTGAATTCTCCCTCTTTAAATCATCCTGGATTCAGTGACCTTTGCAACAAGTTCATCAAATGACGGAAAATAATTGTTATTGCTAATGGTAGTATTTAAAGTTTCCAAAATAGGAGGGAGACCTCTAAGAGTCAAATTACCATTTCCTTGTCAGGTACAGTTTCTCCAACTCTCTCCAATTGATCATTAAGACGAGAGATCCTCATGATATAGGATTGCACAGTCTCTCCTTTATTCATCTTCATGTATTTTAGTTGATCTTTCAAGGTGATAATTTCATTCAAATTGTTGACTTCATACAAGCCGACCAGCTTATCATACATATCCTTAGACTTATTCAAATTCCCAACATAAGCAAGTAAATGATCTTGTAAACCTTCAGCAATAATTTGTTTTGCTTTTAACTCACCTTTCTTGTCCTTGTTCTCGACAATAGCGGAAGCATTCTTCGGAGACTCACGTACTTTTCCTTGAAAGAATTCCAAAACATCATTGTTATTAGCTATGATCTCCAACCCGATCTTCCATGCGGCAAAGCTTGATGAGTCACCCAACTTCTCATGTTCCTTGAAGAATGAGGAAGACATCTTGACTTGATTAGACAGGCTCTTTCAACTTTCCAAAGATGATTGCTTCAACTCTTGTCTTCTTATGGGCTTGACCTTCACCTTAGCTCTGATACCATGTTAATTTTCACACTACTCTATGTTGTTTCAATTACGTTAGCCCAATTCAATTCTTCAATTAGCAATCTTTCATCAATAATTAGTATTTTCAATATTTCCAATCAACATTAATTGAAGATAGAACAGTAAATACAAAGACAAAGGAGACAATCAAAACATCAACAAGAGACACCGGGGTTGGTCAAAGACCAGGGAAAAACCCACAATAGGGAAAACCCTTTGTAATTCTTCTTCTATTAGATTGTAATAAAATGTTCAGCAGAGTAATTCTAAGAGTAAACTGGCTTTTATTTCATGCTTTGCCTTATCCTTGCTGCCCCCCAATGGCATTTGCAAAGGGGGCATGCCCCCCTCCCCCTCTTGATGTTGTTGTCGCCTTCTAATCCATGGTTGCCTCCCTTCCGAAGCGCCCCCGCCCCGCTGCATCCGCCCCTTCCAAGTTTGTGAAGAAGAACATTGGGGTCACGGAAGTCTCTCTTCCGAATGGCGCCAGGAAAACCTCCCTGGTTTACTCTGAAAGAGCTCTCATAGGGAAATTCACAGGCATGTGGCCTTCTCCTAAATCAATGGAGACTTGGATCAAAAAAACTTGGACTCCTATGATGCCTGGCAAAATCCCTCTTTCAGCTGTTGGAAATGGATTCTTTATTTTTTCATTCGAAGTCCAAGCGGATAAGGAGGTTATCTTTTGCTATGGACCATACTTCTTTGGATCCAGAGGATGTACCTTAACAAATGGACTCTAGATTTTAACCCAGATGAGGACATTCCCACTGCCATTCCTGTATGGGTCAAGCTCCCCCATCTCCCCATTTCTTGTTGGAGCGACGATTGTCTTCGAGCCATCGGCAATGGTGTTGGAAAATTCCTGGACAAGGCTGAGCCAAAAGGCTCTCAGTTTACCTGTGCTAAAATTTGTGTGGAAGTGGACTTAGAAAAAGGACTTCCAGCTGAAATCAATCTAAACTTGAGTGAGTGGAAGCACAGACAAGTTTTAGATTATGAACAAATACCATTCAAATGCAGACACTACCACAAATATGGTCACTTTGCCAGAGACTATCCTAAAAATGGAAATGAGAAAAGTCTGGATGCTCTGGCCGCAAAAGAGGAGCAGTGGCAACAGCCCAAGAAGGCCTTAAAAGGCAAAGGGGCTCTGTCCAAAGCTCGAACCTCCTCCAATGTGGATCCCTCCTCTTCGAATCCATTCAAAATTCTTAGTGATGGGGAGGCGGATGTGGATGCATCTCCCCAGATTATTGTGGAGAAGCTTCAGGAAATAGAAGAAGAAGTTGCAAAGAATAGTCTAAAAGAGGTTGTCAATGAAGCTCCAAAGTTCGTTCTCGTCCCCGAAGCTCCTCCGAGTAGTCTGCATAAAGTTCAGGAGCAGGTGGTAACTCAGAATTTGTCCCAAACTCTCTCCTGGGCTGATGAGAGTAGTAGCCAGGAAACAAACTCCAACAAGAAAGCGAGAAGGCCAAATAGAAGGACCCAGAGAGAAAGGGAAGCAGAAATAAACAAGAAACTAGGGAATCAATCTATTATTTAGACTTGCTTAAAGGGAAAAAAATCAAATAAGGAAGGCAAGGATGGTGGTCGCTTTTCTCCCACCATTAATTTATGAAAGTTATATCGTGGAACATAAGGGGACTAGGAAACCCAGCAAAAATCCTAACAGTCAAGGATTTAATAAAACAAGCTTCTCCTTCGGTAGTATTTCTACAGGAGACCAAGTTAGATGAACATGAAACCTTGAAAATGACTGAAAAATTTTGGAGAGACAGGTCGGGGTCATCTCATCCTTCTCGGGGAGCTTTAGGACGGCTTGGTATATTCTCGTTGAACAACCAATTTTCCCTGATAGAGGAAATCAAGACAAATCCTGGATAATGGTTCTTTTGGAGGAAAAGGAGACAGGAAATAGAATCCCCTTCATAAATATCTATGGTCCAGTTCTCCACAGCGACAAGGCAAACTTTTGGACCTCTCTAGAGATCCTAAAGGAAAGAAACTTTCATATTAACAGTGTGGTGGGAGAAGACTTCAACATGGTCTTGAATGCCTTAGAAAAAAGACGTGGCTCTTCAATCAAGGACCACTTTCGAGATAGAATGGAGGATGTTCTTTATCGCTAGGATCTACTCGACATCAAGCCCAAGTCTGGGAATTACACCTGGTCAAACAGAAGAGTCAGTGTCCATTTCATCGCCGCCTATTTAGACAGATTCTTGTTGCACAGTAATTGGCTTCTTAGTGGTCTCGGTTGCTCCTCGTCTATTGAATCCCTTGGAGATTTTGGTCATCGCCCCATTATGATCACCATGGAAAAAGTTGAAAATCTTGGGTCGTTGCCATTCAAATTTAATGCAGACTAGTGCCAAGATAAAAAAGTTGGGGAAATGATAAAACAAACCTGGACTTGGCAAATCCATGGATCTCCCAACTATGTTTGGGAATCCAAACTGAAAAATGTTAAGAATGAACTAAGGAATTGGCCCAAAGAATGTTATCAGCCACCTCGGAAAAAAAGAAAGGAAAAATTTCACGAGCTAGAAGAACACTACAAGATGATGGAGGAAAGTCATATCGAAGAGTCACACATACAAAAAGAAAAATACCTCTCCTCTCAGATCTTCAATCTACGCAAGTAGGAAGAAAACCTGTGGAGGCTTAAATCCCATAGTCTTTGGTTAAAAGTTGGAGACTCAAATACTGTTTATTTCCACAAACAAGCAAAGGCTCGAGAGAACAGGAATCGTATCAAGGAGATAAAGGTGGCGGGTGGGTTGACAGTTAGCACTGCATCTGAAATCAAACAAGAGGCATTCAACCATTTCAACGCTCTTGTCAATCCGAAACTCCCGTCTTTGGTCGGGACTCCTGAATTCCTTGGAGATCTCCCCTAAGTTGTCGCTCCCCTCTCTAACCTTTCTCTTTCTGATGTAATTATTGAAGATGAAGTTCTTAATGCTATTTGGCTCCTGGAACCTGAGAAGGCCCAGGACCAGACGGATTCTCCATTATATCCTATCGTTTATTCTGGAATGTCATTAAAATAGATCTTATTAGAATGATGAACTATACCAAGGTAAAAAAGAAGTTGGGGGGTAGCACCAGTTTCGCCTTCCTCGCTATGATTCCAAAAGAAGTCAATCCAACCTCCTCCAAATTTCATCCCATCTCTCTCTGCAACTCTTCCTATAAAATTCTGATGAAAATCATTGCCACCAAAATCAAACCCTTATTGCCCTCCATTATCTCTGAGAACCAAGGTAGGTTTATGCAACATCGAAATATTCTGGACAATATCATTCTGGTACAGGAAGTTATGCATTCAAGAAACGAAGAGGGAGAATTTTGTCTTTGAGGTTTCTGCGAGTCTCATGATTATGTAGATTATCTTCCGGATACGTTGCATTAGTTTTCTTTTTTATCGACGTTTTGAACCAACAACGGTGGTTCATCTTCAGGATGTGAAAGATTATTGAAAGACTGGTCTCATTTTTCCATATATATATAGAGATGTATGAGATGTTTAGCCGACAGATATTAGGGTTTATTAAATTCTTTTTCAATTATTCTATTTGTTTTAATTATAATTTAATTGTTTTATTATATTTTATAATTATAATTTTGTGATATTTAGGGTTTAAAAATTAATTTAATTATTTTATTTGTTTTGTGAATTTAATTGTCTATTGTGATTTTGAGGGATTTTTTTTTAATTATATAATTTATTATATCATTGGGTTTTATGGTTGTATCAATTATGCAACCATAAACCTAACGATATAATATTTCTATAATAAGTTAAAAAAATCCCTAAAAATATCACATTAAGACAATTAATTCAAAAAAAATAAATAATTAATTTATTTTTTAGACCCTAAATATCACAAAATTATAATTATAAAATATAATAAAACAATTAAATTATAATTAAAACAAATAGAATAAATGAAAAAGAATTTAATAAACCCTAATATCTGTCAGCTAAACATCTCATACATCTCTATATATATATATGGAAAAATGAGACCAGTCTTTCAATAATCTTTCACATCTTGAAGATGAACCACCGTTGCTGGTTCGAAACGTCGATAAAAAAGAAAACTAATGTGATGTATCCAGAAGATAATCTACATAATGAAGAGGGAGAAGCTGGTATGGTTATTAAATTGGACATGGCAAATGCATTTGATTGGGTAAACCACTCCTTCCTCTTTCTTGTCATGGAGAAACTAGGATTCAATTCCGAATTTATATCTTGGATCAAAGCTTGCATTGGATCTCCCTGGACCGCCCCTCTAATCAATGGGCGACCTAGGGCCTTCTTAGTTGCCTCTAGTGGATTGCGCCAAGGATGCTCCATCTCTCCTCTTCTCTACATTCCTATGGAAGAATCTCTTAGCTGGAATCTTGAGGTTGGTCGACTTAATGGTTCCCTCCCAGGGCTCAGTATTGCTAGAAACGTCAGAGCAATCAACCACTCCCAATTTGCTGATGATACCATCTTTATTGGTGGAGCCTCCTTAGTGATAGCGTCTCGATTCAAAAAAATCCTAGAGGGGTTCCTTCTCCACTCTAGGGGTATGATCAACAATCTAAAATGTCTGTTAATTGGATGGAATTGCCAAAGGGACTTATCGAATGCAATTAGCCAACTGTTGGGAATTTTGATGGTTACTCATTGCTCTTCCTTCTAAATATCTCGGGATTCCTATTTCCCTAAAACAATCACCAGCGGAAGAATGGGGGAATGTCATTCAAAAAATTAGGAACAAAGTGCAGTCTTGGGGTGTCCGATGGCTCAACCTGGCAGGAACGGTCACTCTCATCAAATCGGTGCTTTCTTCTCTTCCAGTCTATATTGGGGCTGGCCTCCTAGCTCCAGGTTACATCAATCAACAAATAAGCAAACTTATTAGGAATTTCCTTTGGCAGGGAGGAAAGGGGAACGAACATAAATTCCATTTGGTAAATTGGAACCTGGTTAAATAGCCTAAGAAATTCGGTGGGTTGGCAATAAAAGACCCTGAACTAATGAACCTGGCATTGGGGGCAAAATTGGGCTAGAGGCTCCTTTCAGATTCTGATTAGTGGTGGAAAATGGCTTTCATCAAAAAACACTTTCACAAAAATCATCTCAATAGACCAGAGGATGAATCTTGGGAAAAGAAAGGTCCAAAAATATGGAGATTATGTAAAGCCTTGTCCTCTCTCATTCTGAATCAGCTTGGCTGGCTTCCGAGTAATGGGAAGCGCATTCAAGTTGGAGTCGACTGCTCGTTAGGAATTGATCCTGCTCTCTCTGGTTGGATGACCAATCAAGGGCTCTCTCATCTCACGGATATCTCTTGTTGGGATGACACTGGATTGTGGAGAGGGTGGATCTCTCTGGATATTCCTGATCATCTTCAAGCTCAGTGGGATACGTTGATTGAAAGTCTTTATGGATTCGCCCCTATAATAACAAGCCAGTTGGATTGACGAGTTTAGTTGGGAAGAACCTCAAAAAAAAATTGTGTCAAGGAAGGCTATGCTATTTTATCCAATCCTACACCCTCCCCTCTCCCCTCCCCTTTGTGGGGGAAAATATGGAATGGTGATGGTCTTCCTAAAGTAATCATTTTTTGCTGGGAGTTGGTTCACAAGAAAATCTTGACAATTGAGAATTTAAAAAAGAGAAATATTAGTGGTCCATCCTAATGTTAGTTGTGTGGTCAAGCGGAGGGGTCAAACAAGCATTTGTTTTGTCTCTGCCCCTTCTCGCTTGAAGTTTGGAATCATGGCCTTGCTCCTTTGGCCCATATTCCCCACCATGCTGACATTTGGAGCAACATGTTTATTCACTAGGGAAATAAAACTCCTCACTCCTTTAACTCCCTTCTTCTGTGTTGTTGGTTGGCCTTTCCCAAATATATGTGCTGGTCAATATGGTTGTCCCGCAATCAGTCCATCTTCCAGAATCTTCATCAAAGTCTCGAATCTGTTGCAATCAAAGGAGTCGCATTGCTTTTCGAGGCCATTTCTTCACACGAATTCGATGCTCAAACATGATCGATCTAACCAGCTCTGAAAAAAATTGGCTCAGGATTGCTCCTCCCTTCCTAAAGCCCTCCTGTCCAAAGCCCTCAGATATTCCGAACTTCTGCATAAGACTGAAAGGTGACGAATTTGTCGAATGGCAAAGGAAAGTTGGGAATATCCAATTGTATTTTGATGGTGCGTAGAAAGGTAACCCCAGGGAGGTTGGAGCGGGAGGGTAACAATCAACCTCGAAGAAAAAATAGAAGTAAATTATGCCTGGGGCCTTGGGGTCACATCTAACAACCAAGTGGAAGCTCTATCTCTTTGGCAAGGATTAAAAATTTGTCTGGACAACGGTGTCAACTACTTGAACATAGTGGGCGATTCCAAGATTATCATCCAAAATTGTATCAAGCTCCTCGGGAATGACCTCCTCCTCAAGGACGAGTCCTCAATTATGATAAGAATAATAAACTTGTTAAAAAGATTTGAGAAAGTCAAATTATTCCACGTGTTGAGAGCCAACAACAATATGGCAGACATCCAGGCAAACACAGGGGTTATATTAGGGAGGGGTGTTGTAAGCATAAATAGCCTTATTTCATCACGTCCCATCCCTTAGCCGATCGCTGCAGGACGGCATAATACGCCGGTGGTACGGGTTCTCAAAACAGCAAGTTTGCAGTTAAGGAGGCCTACTTTCCAAGCGCCTCGCGCGGTGGTAGTTATGTTGGACGGCTATCTAAGGTACCTTCGCTCTTTGATATCCGGGATGGTAGGTTGCAGTTTATTACACAGTTGTGGTGCCGTCTGACCGCAGTTCATGTGCGAGGACAAGTGTGTTATGAGGTTTCGTATCACCATCGGCTTGTATAATATATCAGCTTTTGAAGGGGACATTTTCTCCATGTTGTGAACCTTTGGTCTTGGAAGGGGGGAAGAATGGATGGAATTGTTGTTTATAAGACCCAACTCTCTTCGGCATTTATGAGCGACAGGTTGGAGAGGAATGTTGGCAGGTTGGAGAGGAATTTTGGGGTGGATCCAGTCATCATATACCTCGGGTGGCTCCAGTTTATCAACCATAAGATTCAAGCCGTGCAGAAGCAAACTGCTACCAAAATGTCTTCAGCAGGGAATGTCGGTTGGGGTGGTTCAGGCTCTGGGAGCTTAGGTTCAGGGAATGGCACCGGGAACGTTGGTATGGAGAGTATAGTGGAGGGCCACTGTAAACGAGTGATAAGGGAAACCATCAAAGAAATAAACGAGAACACGGCGGTAATTTATGCGCAGTTGTCTGGATTGGGTAAAGAGTGGGAGCTAGTGCAGAAAACTCTGGAAGGTTTGTGTATGGATGCTTTGGGCATTTAGCAAAAGGTCGATAATAAGATCAAGGTGGAGACAGCTACGGTGGGAGTCTTAAAGGGGGTGTTCGGGGTTGGAAATCTCTCAGCCTCCTGTGCGGAATGCGATGAGGATGTTGCTCTGAAGAATTTGGTTGGCGATGGTGATAAAGCTGGTGTTAATGCTGCAAAGATCTAGGGAGAAGAAGAGAACGAACTAAACATCCTGAACATGTCTGTGAGCGAGCCTGCGGGTGCGGGTGGTGATGCGGGTGGTGATTTTCGTTATATGGTCTACAATGGCACTTTTTGGAGAATCTATAGTTATAGCTCCTTCAATAGAACATATGTAAATAATCGTGGTAGCAAGATGGTCCATACTCTGTGTAATGAAAGGAAAGATACAAACAGTTCATATCTGAGTTTTGTAAGGGACCTGGCCCATTTCCAGAAATCTTAATAAAAATGCTATCCGTTTCTTTTAAAAAAAATGTTCAGCAGAGAGTACAATGAGCTCAATACAAAATCATCCAGATAACCCAACAACATTCAGAAATATGTTCCCAGCATCAACCCAGATCAAATTCAACTTGCATTGCCCTCGATCAATTGCAGTCAATTGTCAAATTTTAGCCCTGGAGCTCAACCGCACAGAGGAGGAGCTGTGCATGCGGTCGAGACCTTCCAACCGCTCCCTTGAGCCTGTTAGCCAGCAGTTGTGACCGATAATTGCCTTTGACAAGCCTACTAACCAGCAGTTGTGACTGAAAATTGCCTTTGACAAGCCTGTGGTTATGACCCAAAAACCCTAGAACACATGCGAGCTTCGAACACCGTATTTTCGGACCTGTGTGAACCTCTTTCCTCAACCCAACCTCAGATCTGTGCGAACTAATCAATGAAGAAGAGAATAAGAAGATGCTTGATAATGTCCAAATGAGCTTGAGGTCACTTGTATTTATATGCTTCCAAGGGTGTCCATTTTCTTGTTAGGGCCGCCCTGTCCATATGTGCACTTGTGGGCTTTTCTTCAAAAGTACACTTTCCCTTGTCCAAATTGAGCGCTTCAATAGTCAAAATTGGTCCTCTCGAAAAGAGGAATCCCATCCCATGGTTGGAATTTGTCACTGAGATGCCAAAAGTTAACAATATTATGCCCTGCAAATATATGAACACATGCTTTGTTGCAACCCAATGAACCTCCCTCAATTCCACCATGAACTAGCTTAGGGTGTTAATAGCAAAGTTGATATATGGTCGAACATTGACCAGATACATGAACAAGCCAATCAACTTCCTATACTGTTTAGAGCTTTCCAACTCTGAAACTGAAGAATCAATCTTCTTCAGGTTGGTCACCATCGAAGTGGTTATCACTCTGTTGTCCTCCATCCTGAATGTCCTCAAGATCTCGAGAGTGTACTTTCCCTATCCCATGAAGATCTCGCCCAGTTGCTACCAAACCTCAAGTCCCAAAAAGTAATGCATCGGCACGATATCCTTCATCTCAAATTTTGACGCTAGATTTAACTTGCAACCCGCAATTAGTCTCTCTGCACCTATCAGAATCAGATTGTCCACGTAAAATACCAAAATGAGGGGCTCAAATTCAACCAACAAGAAGTATAGGTTGGGATCTGCCTCACTCTTGTTGAAGCCTTTGCCCTACACATAGTTGCCAATCTTGGCATATTAGGCCCTTGGTGCCTATTTGAGTCCATACAAGGATTTCTTAAGCCTACATACATGTGTTTCTCTATCATGGACCTCAAACCCCTATGACTACCTGATGTAGACTTCTTCCCCAATGATGTCGTTGAGGAAGGCGGTCTTCACATCCATTTGGTGAATGCCCCATCCCATCTCAGAAGTTATCGAAAAAACTGAGTGAATAGAGGAGTATCTGTCTACGGGAGCAAAAGTCTCCTCATACTCTACTACCTCCTTTTGAGAGAACCCGCGAGTGACAAATCTGGCCTTGTATTTCTCCACATTGCATGCTTTACCTTGTAAAGTCACTTGGAAGTCAGAACTGACTTCCCCTTTGGTCTCAACATAATCTCCTAGACATCATTCTTCATGATGAAGTTATGCTCCTCCACCATGGCATCTCTCCACACCTGCTGGTTGGCTACTTCCTCAAATCTAGAAGGCTCTGAGTCTATGATGTTGGTAATCAAAGCCATGTACAAAGGAAACTTTTGCGGAGGTTTGCTCTCCCTGAAAGTGGTCCTGCGAGGTTCGACATACTCCTAAGCATCCTGCAAGGTCTGCTCCACCCACTCGAACCTCCTTACTAATGTAGAAGGAGACTGCTCCTCCTACATTAAAGGCTAGCTATCTCTGCTACTAGAAGTCTCTACTCTCGACTCCTCCTTTGGTTCCTCTTCTTGAGGCCCCTCTGCAATTGTTGGTAGGTCCTGAGATTTCCTAGATGCCAACTTCTCCTTGAACTTGACATCTCGGCTCACCACTGTCTTCCGCTGATCTGTAAGGAAGACTCTATAAGCCTTAAAATCTTCGTATCCCAACAAGATGCTCCTCTTACCTGAGGGTTGCAACTTTGTCCTATTTTCCACAAGTATGTGGACGTAAACTTGACAACCAAATATCCTGAGATATCCTATCTCAGGCTTCTTGCCTATGAATGCTTCCTTCGGTCTGTTATCTTCCAAAATTTGGTGTGGGCTCATGTTCTACAAATACATAGTTGTGTTGCATGCTTCAACCAACAAAAACATCGACAAACTCTAATCATGGATCATGGCCTTCACCGCACTGATGATAGACCGGTTCTTCCTCTCTACAACCCCATTATGTTGCGGGTTGTAGGCCATTGTCTTCTCCCTCTTGATCCCTTCCTCCTTGCAAAAATTAAAGAACACATTAGAGGTGTATTCACCACCGTTGTCTGTCCCCAATACCTTGATCTTCCTTCATGTCATGTTCTCCACCTAATCTTTGAAAGCTTTGAAATGACTGAAGACCTCACCCTTGGTCTTCATGAAGTAGATCTAGGTCTTCCTGGAGAATTCATCAATGAAGGTCACATAGTGAGATGTGCCCTTTACTAAAAATACTAACATAGGCCCTGCTAAATCAGAATGGATCAAACCGAAAATACCTTTGGATCAAGTCTCACTGCTAGGGAAAGATGCCTTGACATTCTTCCCAAGTGCGCACCCTTTGCACACCCCCTACTGGTCCAGAATAAAGTCTAGAAGCCCAGTGACCATCTGTCTCAGTAATGGTAGAGCTTTGTGATAGAGATGCCCCATCCTCCTATGCGAAAGCTTGCAAATGCTCTCGTGTGCACTAGTGCCTAAGCAGGCTAACCCTACAATATATATAGGTTCCCCTCTTGAACTCGAACCCTCACTACACTCTTTGGACTAGCTCCCTCTGGGAAGATGAACACTTGCCACCTCCAAAAGGTAACCTCATAACCTTTGTCCTATTGGAAAAGTAACTAGATTTAGTCTTCATATTTATGTTTGAACTTGTAACAAAAGCAAAAAGAAGAAAAAGATTTATATTATTATTATTTCTTTAGTTAAGTATGTTATTCATGCTTCTAGGTTCTGATTGAGTCAAAGAATTAAATTTGAGTCAAAGTCCATTTGGAACCTTTGTAAGAAAAAGGAAAAGATTTTTGTTTAGTCAAAGAGTCAAATTGATCTCCATAAGACCAAGTCGGCCCTCCAAATGGTCAATTCGGCTCATTCAAAAGGATGTGTATGTTGTAAGAACAACGATTTATAGGTGTGAATCCTCCACCAAAACAAAAGCAAGTTCGTGCTTATTTATGAGGTGAGATATGTGAGACTCTAAGGCAAGATTTGCATGCTTTCTAAGGCAAATTTGTGAGCTTCTTTGCATACTTTCTATGACAAAAAGTGTAAATATTCTGAGGCAAGAAGTGCAGGTTTTCTGTGGCAAGAAGTACAAGTCTATGTGGCAAAGAAATGTGAATTTTTCAGTGACACATGACCTGAAAAGATGGAATTCATGAAGGCTTAAATTTTGTAAGACTAATACGATCTGCTGAGACTATCCTTGTGATGATATATGAGTTCATGAGTATGATATATGAACTAATGAAGATTACTATGATATATGGGCTTAAGGAGGATTATAAAGTTTGTAAAATTCAAGCTTGTGACAAATCAGTTTGAGGATAAAATATGACAGTGAATGGAGGATTGACTTGGTGATCTTATGGAGGAAGTTGTCTTGGCCTTGGTCTTGGATATCTCATTTGATCTGATTCTATACGAAGAAGATTGTTTGGGTTTTCCCCAACTGTAGGGTTTTTCCCTGGCTTGGAGCCTATATCTTGTGTTCTTGTGATCTTCATGCATTTTATGTTTTTCTAATTGCTTGATGAAGAATAAATAATAAAGTAATAAAGGACAACAAATCTCACAAGTAATTATCAAGTAAGGAAAATCAACCTTAATCTACAATTTCCTTGATTTTCCAATATGTCCTCCACGATTGAGATGGACAAAAGGTTCTTCTTTAGTCAAGGTACAAAGAGTACCTCTCGCGCATCAAAGGACCCTCCTGACTCAAGCTGGAACTGAACTATCCCCTGTCCCCTCACTGCATACATGGCATCATCGCCAAGCTCAATATGGATCCCTAAGTTGTCCTCTGCAAAACTACTGACTAGCTCCCTAGCCTTTGCCATGTGGCGAGAGGCGCCACTATCCAAGTATCTGGCGCTTCTAGCAATGGTGCTAGTAGAAAGGCAAGACACGAGTGAAAAGTCACTCTCAAACTTGGAATCAAGCTCGCTCAATTGTGTCTATGTTGTCGCAAAATGGCCATTCTTATGGCAGATATAGCATTTAATCTTCTCATATCTCTCTTGTGCCCACACTGGTATCCTTCTACCTAACTATCACCCTTCGTGATGGAAACTTTGTCTTTGGTCTTCTTTGTCTTGCTAGCCAGGGTCAAGTTTTCATCTGTTGCTCCTCCTCCCTTACATTGAAAATGTGAAAATTTCAAACACGAAACTCTACTGTAGTAACTGATTTATTTCTCCTACTTATCTTCCACAATAAGTTATTTACAAAACCCTTCAGTAAACATCAAAGTAAATTCTACTGCAGTTGTCACATAATAACATAGAGAAAAGCACAGAGAAATACAAGCACAAGAATGAATCACATCAACACAATTATTTTTGGACAATCGTCCCTGGAAAAACCCAATGTGGGAAAACCAGTGCAGCAGATGAGGGTTTATTTATTATTCTTAAGCAACAATCTCTTTACAATGAATGATTTTGCAGCACATAGAGAAACCTTCAAGAAAACACCTGAGATAATTTTCCTCCTCCATTTGGAGAAATTCAGACACCTCAGAGACCCTCTAGCCTTCACTGCGTCACCCCTGCATCATCTGCGTGAGAACTGCATCTGCAGCATCTGTAATGACCTATCTATAAAATAAATATTAAATAAATTATATTAATCAATTAATAAAATAATAAAATAAATTAATGATAAAGTATTTTAATATAAGCCTAAACCTTTATATTAAAATCAAACAAAAGGATATTTAATCAAAAATCAATATACCTTTTAAAAAGAAATATATATGACGTGACATGGGAAGGGTGTCACAAGGAGGTGAAGCGGTGGGTTGCTGGAGGAAGGGCGGCCATCGCCAAGAAAAATTTATAAACTAGAGAGAACAGTTTTGGGAGGGCATCAAGAAGAAGAAAAAAGAACGAAGGGGATACTGAAGAAATACGGAACTTTATAAACTTGAGTTACCAACAGAAGGAGATTTGGTTGTTCTGAGGTTCCTGGGCATGGGGGAACAGTTTGCTTCAACTAAGAAGCCTACTAACCTGAGTAGCGAGGTTCTGCTTAGTTTGGCTGGGTGGTTTCGTTCTTTTGATAAACGGGAGCGAACTGGAGAAGTTCTGAAACAACTTCATCCGCAGTAGACATCCGCAGCAGACCAAGTAAGTACTTGTCATCGAATCAATCAATTAGTTATATGAAGTTTTGTATAAGTTTAGAACAGAATTTTTTTTAAGGTTTCATACTCTGTTCAGGATAGATAGCTCTATAAAACTCCTTTACAATATTTACAATTCAGTCAATCTTTATTCAGAAATGGTTCTTTAAATTAGTTCAGCCCTTACATCTGGTATCAGAGCCCAGGTTCAAACTCTCGGATCTCTTAAAAGTCTGCTCTGAGTTTTTTTTCATTAAATTCCTTCGTTCAGCCAACTGAGGACTACTTGTTTAGCTTGAAGAACAATCTCAGATCACTAAATATTGAATTGGCTACAACACCTGAACCACTCATGGATTTTCCAGTAAAAGGATTCCAGCTGTGTATTCGGTTGCCCAACTCCTCATCATCGTTTTGTTTAGCGAAGCCATTCCTTGCAAATGACTTTAGATGATCATTCTGCACCGGCTTGAGTATAACATTGTACTTAGGCCTGTCACTATGACTATCTAAAACCAGACTACATCTATCTTACATTCATTATATAAAGAACTAATCACACACCTATTCAAAACACTCAACACAGTCCTTAAAAATCTCGCCCTGTGCACTTATATTCCTGAGATTTTCGACCCTCTTTAAGGGCTCCGACAACAGCTATGGTGATAGCCTAATTCGGCCTGGACATCGTTGTTATTTCCTGCGCAAACCCCCTAATATACCCTTATCTTTTGCGTTGTATCTTAAGGAGATTTCTGCCCTTAAATATGGCTCCGACAATAGCTACGGTGATACCCTAATTCGGCCTGGACATCGTTGTTATTACCTGCGCAAACCCCCTAATATACCCTTATCTTTTGCGTTGTATCTTAAGGAGATTTATGCCCTTAAATATGGCTTCACCATAGCTCATATGGCAATTGTTTAGTACTCCTTCAGGGGTTTGGCCCTTCTTCAAGATGCAGGCATATACGCAGCCCATACGCAGATTTGTGCTCAACATGTGTCCAAAACCTTACCCAAATTTTATGTCCAGCAGTTTTGTAATCTCGGCCTATCCAGAACATAGCAGTTTGGCCATTAGATTCTCTAAATAATGGCAAGCAAATTTAAAAGGGAATTAGCTTAATGAATATTTTCACACTGCATCATGCAGGTGTGATATAGTGGAGACACGCGTACCAAACTTTGTCTTCGTGGTCGAGGGAATAATTTTATTAGAATTAAGGTGGCAAGCGATAAATTAAAGCTCAAATAAATATGATATATCATACCGTAATTAAACCACAGCACAAATTGTATTGCGTTAAATCTTAACGCACGGCATATAAAATATATATATAATATATATAGTGTTACAAAATATGAGCATAGGTCAGTGAGTCAAAAACCCCATATTTTACATTGCATAGAAGGACTGATAAAGTGCTTTGGTTATATGTCGAAAGTTGCAGTTTCGATCTTCGCCTATTAACAGGTTCATATTTTACATCGTATATGGTATAAAATCTTAAATTTGTTTATATGTCATGTAATATAAAGTATGCGAAGTCTGCCAATATTGGCGGCTCTGCCATATCTGTCAATGGTTATATCATATCTCCACCATAAATATTATCGACCAACCGTATCTACCGCCGCCAGGATAATGAATAGACTATAAGGTTATACATTCAATATAATGTATATATGGTCGATGGAAAGGGGGGTCTATTGACCCTACCATCATAATCATTGAAATTTTATAATATTTTACATATTTGCCATACACACAGCAATGCTTAATAAGGATCGAACACCTGAAATCCACTAATGTCGTAATAGTTTATTCTGAATTTATGTGGATACTTATACAAACTTTAAATTAAAATTATTTTTAATTATTCCTATTGACTATAAACTGTGTCGAATATAGCTATGACACCATACTATTTAGATATACGTGGATACCATTTGCCATAATTTATGTATTTACAATGGCTTTAATTATAATATCATCTATAAATAGGAACTAAGAAATTATTTAAAGGGTAAATGGTTTGACTATATTATTTATGATTAGTAGCGGGAAGCTATATATAGAAGACAATTGAATTTATATATTTATAGATATTGCTTCTATAACTAAGTAAATTAAATGTTAATTTTTTTTTAAATGATATATAATTATTTAAGATTATTCAAAAAAAAAATGTTTAATTAATTAGTAAAGAACTTTAGTTTTTTTTAGATTATGCAGAGTAAAGATATTATAAATATTATATTTAAAAGAAAATAGACTAAAATTAGTCCACTAATAATAAAATGATTATATTACATGGTTAGGCTATGTTACAATGTTAAAAGAGGGTTTATAAAGACTCATGCATTAGAAAGGTATTATTACGCATTAGGATAGGATTCCCTGCATTAGGACAAGGAGGTCACAAGACCACCCTCCTTGACCTCAGTACCAGTAAGATCTGCCTAGCAGATAAAAATAGCAAAAAAAAACTATACCCATTTATAAATGTGAAGTTGCAAAAACTATATGTTAAATCCAAATGAATACCTCAAAATTTTTACAAATTTTATTATGTATACAGGAAACATTACGATGGTAAGGACATATGAGCGACGACAATGTGATCGGGCAGCATCATCATCATTAATGCCACCACCATTGTCATCATCATCTCCATCACCACCATCATCATCGTCTCTAGCGAGACCACCATCAATACCAATCGCTCCAGCACCGGAGTTGACTGTGATAATGGACTCATTGGAAGCCTTGTTGGAAACATTAAAAGGGTCAACCATGGCTAAGACCAAAGAAGAACTTCAACCCTTAGCAACCAATTCAGCGAAAACAAAGAATTTTGAGTATAAAAGATCAAAGGAAGATATTTCTAGGGAGCTTCGGAAAATTAAACTCCCAAACTTTCACGAGGTCGAGCAGGAGAACGTGCCGAGGCATGGTTAGAAGGAAAGAAAAGATGTTTTAAATTAAGAGAATATTCTTCTTTTGCAAAAACAAAAATGTTGTATTTCAATTAAAAGAAAGTGCCTTGATTTGGTGGGGAAATCTGGAAAAACAACTACACCTCACAACGGATAATGTCCCTTGGGAATTGTTCGAGGAAAGACTCCCCGAAATTTCTTCAGGGGAGGTAGTTCAAGACCACCTTATGGTAATAGATTTATCTCAAGAAATGTAGGAACAAGAGCTCCCATGGCAGTGAATACTATAGCCGCTGAATCATCAAACATAAGTCCATGGAAATCTCGTGGAACTGCTAACAGAAGAAGAAATTCGAGAGGAAGCAACATGAGAGGACAAAGCTCTTTATCTAGAAATTCACATCCTGATTCAAGAGGACCAATACAGGTTAATTGTTGGAGGTGTGGAGGACCGCATTTTCAACGTGATTGTCCAGAAGCTTCATCAAGTATATTGCATAGAACTGGAAAGAACCATTATCAAATAATCAAGGCAATCATAGAATTCATGCATTAGTCAACAACGATCAAGCAGCACATCAATCCACTGTAGTGGAATCTTCAGGTATTATTAATGGTATAAAACTCAAAATCTTATTTGATACTGGTACCACAGATAGTTTCATTTCGTCATATGCATTAAACAAATGTGGGTTGGCAGCTCGCAGACAAAATGATTTCAGACAAGTAGAAATGGCCTCAGAAGAACTCCAATCCATAGACGTGTGGATCAATGCAAAATTGACCTAGGGATCTGTTCGACTAAATTAAATGTTATGTCACAGCCTTCGGAACATATGATCTTGTCATAGGTATGGATTGACTAGAAGCTCATCAAGCTTGGGTAGACTGTTATGGAAAAAGAATTCTAGGTATAAATGATGAAGGAGAAGTGATCCAAATTCAAGGAATCAAGAGAAAAGTATCTTTACGCTACATATCAGCAATGAAAATGAAGTGTTGCTTAAGAAAAGGTTGTCAGGCATATGTAATTCAAGAAGTAGGTAAAGAAAAAGGCCCATCCTTAGAACAATATCCGGTGTTAGCCGAATTTCCGGATGTATTTCCAAAGAAACTACCAGGATTACCCCCTGTAAGAGAGCTAGATCTCACAATAGAATTGAAACCTGTTACTCAACCAATTTCTAAAACACCTTATAGAATGACAGCTCCAGAACTTCAAGAATTACAAATTCAGTTGAAGGAACTATTGGATATAGGACATCTTCAACCCAGTTTATCACCTTGGGGTGCTCCTGTAATTTTTTTCAAGAAGAAAAATGAATCCTTAAGATTATGCATAGATTATCGAGACTTGAATCGAGCTACAGTAAAGAATCGATATCCTATGCCTCGAATTGATGACCTCTTCGATCAAATGAAAGGAGTTGTTGTCTTTTCAAAAATTGATCTTCGATCAGGCTATCATCAGCTAAGGATTTCCGAAAGCGATATTTCGAAGACTGCATTCTGAACACACTTTGGGCATTATGAATTTATTGTGGTACCGTTTGGATTAACTAATGCACCATCAATGTTCATGAATATTATGAACAGCGTTTTTCGCAATTATCTTGATCCATTTGTACAAGCCTTTTTAGATGATATTCTCATCTACTCTAAGAATGAGGAAGAGCATGAAAACCATTTAAAGATAGTATTATCCTATCTCAGAGAACACCAGTTGTACGGAAATTTATCCAAATGTTCGTTCTTTCAGAAAAATTCATTACTTAGGTCATATCATATCCGGTGAAGGGATCTCAGTAGACCCTGAGAAGATAAAAGCAATCATGGAATGGCCAATAGCGAAAAGTGCACACGAAGTACGAAGCTTTATGGGTTTCATTGGTTACTACCGAAGATTTGTGGAAGGGTTATCCAAAATTGCAAAGCCGATTACAACGCTTCAGCGTAAAGGTATTAAGTATGAATGGACTGAGAAATGTAACAAAGCATTTTCTGAACTCAAAAGACTACTAACCAGTGCACCAATCTTAGGAGTCCCTGATATAGACAAAGAATTTACAGTATGTACTGATGCATCCAAACATGGGTTGAGTGCAGTATTAATGTAGGATAGAGGAGTAATAACGTATGTTTCAAAAAATTTAAAGCCTCATGAAGAACTCTACACTACTCACGATTTAAAGTTAGCCATTGTAGTACTTGCTTTAAAGATTTGGAGACATTATCTAGTGGGGCGAAGTTTTACACTTAAAAGTGACCATCAAAGTCTACAATATCTGTTCACTCAAAGAGACTTAAATGCTAGACAAAGACGATGGAGTGAATTCCTAAGTGAATATGACTTTGGAATATCATATATTAAAGGAAAAGAAAATGTAGTGGTAGATGCTTTAAGCAGAAGACCCCAAATATTCTCTCTCATACCTATCAAACTAGACTTAAGACAACGAGTACTAAAACATCTCATTAAGGATAGCTGGTATTTAAAGGTAAGATCTAGTCTTAATAGTAAAAAGCCAAAAGAATCTAAGTTTGAAATATATGAACTAGAAGATGATGGAAACTTACGATTTCATGGAAGGATGTATATTCCTAATAATAGGGATCTTTGAGACACTATCCTTAAGGAGGCCCACAGAGCAGTATATTGTGCACATCCTGGAGTAATGAAGATGTATATAGATACCAAGAAACTCTTCTTCTGGTCGGGCATGAAACGTGATATCGTTCAATTTGTTGCAAGATGTTTGTAATGTCAACAAGTAAAAGCAGATCATTGTCATCCAGCAGGTCTCTTACAACCTCACGACATTCCTATGACCAAATGGGAGATCATTTCTATGGATTTCATCACTGGACTACCTTTGACTACTCAAAGACACAATGCCATTCTGGTAGTAGTAGATAAATTAACAAAAAGCGCCAATTACATCTCCGTAAAAGATACTTACGAAGTTGCTGACGTAACTCGAGTATTCATAAATGAAATTATCAGATTTCATAGAATACTTAAGAAGATTATATCAGATAGAGATTCACGATTTACTTCAAGATTCTAGACTTGCATGCAATCAGCCTTAGGAACTCAATTAAATTTAAGTACAGCTTATCATCCTGAAACTGATGGGAAAACAGAAAGGGTAAATCAAGTACTTGAAGATATGTTGAGGATGTATGTTATGGATTAGCAATCACACTCGGAAAAGTACTTATCCTTAGTCGAATTTGCATACAATAACAATTACCACAGTACAATCGGAATGCCTCCATTTGAAGCATTATACGATAGGCCTTGTAGAACACCGTTAAGTTGGGACAGGTTAGAAGATCGAGTGATAATAAGACCAGAATTATCCAAGAAATGGATGAGCAGGTAAAACAAATTAGACAATAGTTAAAGGAAGCACAAGATAGACAAAAGAGTTAAGTTGATGCTCACAGAACTAATAGGAAGTGTGAAGTAGGGGATCAGGTTTTCATCCGCATCAAACCGAATAAAGTACTATCCTATTCGGAAAAGGGACAAAATTATCACCCCAATTTATTGGACCATTTAAAGTCATGGAAAGAGTTGGATCTATGGCTTATCGTCTTGCACTGCCACCTCACTTGCATAAAGTTCATAATGTATTTCATGTATCTGTATTAAGGCATTACATAACTGACCGATCTCATAACCTTCAATGGAAGGAACTACAAGTATCGAACGAAGGAACCATATCGGTCGAACCATTACGTATACTGAAACGTAAAGTTCGACAGCTCAAAAATCGTCTGGTAGACCAAGTTAAGGTCCAGTGGGACAAGTATAGTCCTAGATCAGCAACTTGGGAAGATACGGAAATCATATGTCAAAAATACCCCAACTTGTGCCAATTTTGAAGAACTTTAAACCATGTTTTGTATATATTTACTTTACTTTAAATCAGAGGCTCAAAACCATTTTGAAATGATCATATATAAACGTGAATTTTTATGACATAATATCTGTTTAATTCCACTAGTACATGGATCCCAAGACGGAATATGTTATTGATCTTACTAAATTATAGTTATCAAAGTAAAGTTTAAATATTTGAGTAATTTTGCTTCTGATGGGAATTAAAATATTATAATTTTGTTTCAATTATGCATATCAATATGATTGATGAGATAGAAATCAAAGAATAATTACATTTTAATATGAAAGTTAATGACATGAATAGACTAAGGTAAAGTATGTTATACTGTAATTGACATGTGTGAATTATACATAAGCTATTTGTTTTGAATATGTTAATGCACATTTTTGCATGGACAAGTGTTTATGATTGCAAATAATATCTGTTACCAAAATGACCGCGTGATGACAGAAACCTCAGAACATTTAAGGCTCAAAGAGATTCCATGATAGGGTATTAACCCTGATTCTACTAGGAGGGGTGGAGGTGTTGCCCACCGTTTATCCTCCGAACCTTGGGGTCATGGGAGGACTGTGCGAGTCACGCTCCCTTAGACGTGTGATGATGACTGTCAGATGCCTACTAGGGATCAGGTCGAAATAGTCGACGTTGTCATCCTTGGAGTTTATAAATACTTAGGCCAGTATAACTAACGCCATGACATACTCCAGTAGAGGACGGATAAGATGGGAGCGGAAGAGATTAGGAAGGATAGGATGATTTTGTAATCGCTGGGGAACCTGATGAAATAAAACATGATCATTAAAGTTATAAACCTAAAGTATTCAAAACACCAATTTTATAGTGCCCTCACATTAAGAAAGAATTTAACCTCAATACATAATCCTAAGAAGAATGTACTAATCGCTATCATAAATATTCATATAAGATAAAACTCTAACTTCAGGACGAAGTTTTCTGAAAGGGGGGTGTATGTAATGACCTATCTATATAATAAATATTAAATAAATTATATTAATCAATTAATAAAATAATAGAAATAAATTAATGATAAAGTATTTAATATAAGCCTAAACCTTTATATTAAAATCAAACAAAAGGATATTTAATCAAAAATCAATAACCTTTTAAAAAGAAATATATATGATGTGACATGGGAAGGGTGTCACAAGGAGGTGAAGCGGTGGGTTGCTAAAGGAAGGGCGGCCACCGCCAAGAAACAATTTATAAACCAGACAGAATAGTTTTGGGAGGGCATCGGGAAGAAGAAGAAAGAACGAAGGGGATACTGAAGAAGTACGGAACTTTATAAACTTGAGTTACCAACAGAAGAAGAGCTAGTTGTTCTGAGGTTTCTGGGCACGAGGGAACAATGTGCTTCAACTGAGAAGCTTACTGGACTGAGTAGCGAGGTTCTGCTCAGTTTGGCTGGGTGGTTTCGGTCTTTTGGTAAACGGGAGCAAACTAGAGAAGTTCTGAAACATCTTCATCCGCAGCAGACATCCGTAGCAGACCAAGTAAGTACTTATCATCGAATCAATCAATTACTTATATGAAGTTTTGTATAAATTTAGAACAGAATTTTTTTTAAGGTTTCATACTCTATTCAGGATAGATAGCTCTATAAAACTCCTTTACAATATTTACAGTTCAGTCAATCTTTATAGTTTCAGAAATGGTTCTTTAAATTAGTTCAGCCCTTACACAGTCTCTCAAAGCTCTCCCTCTGCGTCGTCTCTCTAAGGCACTGCGTCACCTCCTCCTCAGTCTTTGACTAATGCTGATACGCTCCTCTTCCTTCATCCTGCAACTCTCTCTCTGAAATCGAACTCCTTCTCCTTGGGAATCAATTTCCCTTGGGTTATTGAGTATTTGCCCGATGTATCTCCAACTGACCCTCAAGTCTCCTCTTATACTTTTCCTGTTAATGAATCAACTGTCGTGATCTAATTTTTAATCAATGGCTAAGATTAAATTAGACTTGATCCTCGTCACTTAGAAGCTTCTTACCCATATTTTCATTAATACCCATTAATATTTTTATTTTCTTAAGGTTAGACTTAAGAACCCCATTAAAAATATTAATTATTTTAATAAAATACAATCTGGGTGGAATTTCACCAAACGATTTCTGGGTCTTGAAGATCTCATGCGTTCTAGCCCCTCCACAAAATTTCAGAGCTAGAGCACATCCAATGCTACCCAAAATCAACACTCTCTCTTAGCGAGGAATGTGCTCTAGCAATACTTCCTAGTAGAAGTATCACACTGATCCACGACATCGGTCCTCTACGTTTCTGATGCTCGGCCTGTTGCCCCTCATCCAATGCGCTGCTACAATTTGTATTGTGGCCCATGACACTGCCACTGTCACTGCTACATCTGTATTGCATCTCCCTCTCAATATGCTGCATCATGCTGCCCATAGCACTACCATTGCTAACTGTTGCACTACAACTCCCTGCACTATCTGCTTCTACTAAAGAAATGGATTCTCAATCATCCCCATCTTCTCCCTGAAATAAACAAAATTTGTTCTTCCCAAAGCCTTGGTGAGAATGTCTGCCCCCTGTTCTCCTGTCGGAGTGTACCGTAACTTGTACTACCCGTCGTTGGACACAGTCTCTGATAAAGTGACACTTGGTGTTAATGTGCTTCCACTGATCATGAAAAACTGGATTCTCAGAGAGCTTGATGCAACTTTGATTATTACACAAAATATTGGTCGCTTCCATCCTTCTCTTAAGTAGATTCACAAGCAACTTCCTAAGCCATATAGCTTCACACAATGTTGTGCTAGCTGCCATATATTCAGCGTCAGCTGAGCTCAGAGCTACGGATTTTTGTTTCCTACTACACTCGGAGGTCATTCCTAATCCAATGTTGAAATAGTACCGAGTGGTACTTTTCTGATCTACTAAACTTCCAGCGCAATTTGCATCAGTGAACCCACTCAACCTGATGTCATTGCCTCGGGGGTACATTAATCCATGCTCGACTGTTCTTCATACATATCTGAGAACATGCTTGGCTGCTGCCCAGTGCGCCCTCTTTGGTTCCACCATGAACTAATTGAGAGTGTTGACAACGTAACAAATGTTTGGCCTGGTATTGACCAGATACATTAGGGACCCTATGAGCTATCTGTACAAGGTGGGATCGACTTCTTTATCTTCAGACGCATCAATTTTCTTCCAATTGGTAATCATTGGAGTAGCCATAGGTCTACAGTCCTGCATTCTAAACCTTTTCAAAATTTCTGTAGCAAATCTTCCCTATCCAAGGAAAATTCCACCAGTCTACTATCAAACATCCAACCCCAAAAAATAATGCATTTGTCCCAAATCCTTCAAGTCGAATTTTGTAGCTAGGTTTTCCTTGCAATCTTTGATGAGCCTGGATGAACCAGTTAGAAAAAGGTCATCCACATATAACACCAAAATTAGAGACTCATTCTCTACAATCAGATAGTAGAGGTTGGGATCTGTGCCACTCTTGACGAATCCCATCTTCTACAAGTAACCATCAATTCGACCGTACCGTGCTCTCGGCGCTTGTTTAAGCCCATACAAGGCTTTCTTCAACCTACACACATGAGATTTCTTCTCATGTGTCTCAAAACCCTCTAGTTGCTCAATGTATACTTCTTCTTCTATCACCCCATTCAAGAACACAGTCTTTACGTCCATCTGGTGAATCTCCCACCCCATCTGTGCTGCAAGAGATATCACAGACCTAATAGAAGTATACTTGGCTACTGGGGCAAAGGTTTCTTCGTAGTCTATTCCTTCCTTCTGAGCTACCCCTTAGCCACGAAGTTGTCTTTGTATTTTTCCACACTACCATCTACAACATATTTGACCTTGTAGATGCATCGCGAACCTACCACTGACAAGTCCTGAGGTTTAGGCACCACTTCCCAGACATCATTGACCATTATGGAACTGTATTCCTCCACCATAGCATCTACCCATTCTTGATGTTGAACGGCCTCCTCAAAACTAGAGGTTCTCCAACCTGAGCCACCAAGGCTTGGTATCTATCTGGTTGTCTGCACCCCCTTTTTTCGTTCCTAGGGGCTCTAATGAAATCCTTTGCATCCCGTAGTATTTGTCAAAGTTCTTGACTCGTTCTTCCACTGGTAGTGGAGATCTATTTGCTCCTCCTCCTAAGACTCCACCTGCTGTGATACGTTTGGATTCTTGTCTTTTGGAGAAATACTGGTGTTGATTTCTACTAGTCGAAGTGGTAGGACCAATGGATCATCTTTGTACTGCTCTTCAAAAGGCATTTCTCGGGATTTCCTAAAAGCTCTATCCTCCATGAACTTTACATCCCTCCATACCATGATCTTCCTATTTCCCGAAAGATAGATTCTATATGCCTTGGCATTCTCGCTATATCCCACAAGATATCCTTTTTCTGCAATTTGATCCAACTTCTTTCTCTTTTCTTCGAGTATATGGTAGTATATCAAACTCCCAAATATTCTAAAATGACTCATCTCAGGCTTCTTGTCGATGAAAACACTCTCCGGAGTAATCTTACCTAATGCCCTGTGACGAGTCTTGTTCTGAACATATACTACTGTGTTGCATGCTTCTTCCCATAGAAATTTGGGCATATCCCGATCATACAACATTGCCCTTGTTGCTTCAACAATAGTCTTGTTCTTCCTCTCTGCTACTCCATTCTGCTCCAAATTATATGGAGTTGTCCACTCCCTTCTGATGCCTTCCCTTGCACAGAAATTAGTGAAGTCCTTATCGATGTACTCTCCACCATTGTCTGAGCGCAACACTTTTATACTTTTCCCTGTCAGATTCTCAACCAGAGCCTTAAACTCTTTGAATCGATCAAAAACCTCATCCTTGGTTTTTAGAAAGTAGATCCAAATCTTCCTGGGATGGTCATCAATGAAAGTGACGAAGTATTCGGCACCACTAAGAGTTTTTGTGGACATGGGTACGCAGATATCTGAGTGTATCAATCCCAAAACACTCTTAGCCCTACTATTACTTCTGGAATAAGCTGCTTTGGCATACATGCCTAGAGCGCACCATTTGCATACATCGTCTTGTTTGGTACTTAACTCCGGAACTCCTGTGACGGTTCTTTTGAGAATTCTTAAAGCCCCATGGTGTAAGTGCCACATCCTCCTGTACCATAATTCATTCAAATCTTTTTCTCCATTGTTGCTTATCAGTGCCATTGGAGATTCTAGCTGTAACTTATACAGTCTGTGACTTCTAACTCCAAATTGGGCCTTCTTCTTCCAACTCGGATGTTTGACATATACTTTCTTCCCAATGAAGAAAACATCATAGCCCTTGTTTTGTAACTGAGATACAGAGGGTAAGTTCATCCCCAATCCAGGCACATGTAGCACATTGGTAGCTCGAAGTCGATCCCTTGCTTTTGTTTGAAAAACTATAGTACCTCTTCCTATGGGGGTACATTTTGACTTATTTCCCATGGTGATTTGGAAGTTCATCTGTTCTTCTTGATAGCTCGAGAAACATTCTCTTATTCCTGTCATGTGCGTAGAAGCTCCACTATCAATATACCAAACCTCAGAGGAAGCAGAACTTGCCAAGCAAGCGACTTCTTCTTCTAGTCTGGAAGCTAACATAGAATAGTCGTGATCCATATTCTTCATGCTTTCCTCTTTCCCAGGAGAACTGTGTGAGTCCTTTTGAGTTTTTGCTCCAGCATCATGGCTCCCGACTCATTGCAGATTCTCTAATCCTGTTGCCTGATCTCAGCTCTAATACCATGTGAAAATTTCAAACACGAAACTCTACTGTTGTAATTGATTTATTTCTCCTACTTATTTTCCACAATAATATATTTACAAAACCCTTCAATAAACATCAAAGTAAATTCTACTACAGTTGTCACATAATAACATTGAGAAAAGAAAAGAGAAATACAAGCACAAGAATCAATCACATCAACACAGTTATTTTTGGACAATCGTCCCCAGAAAAACCCAATGCAGGAAAACGGGTGCAGCAGATGAGGGTTTATTTGTTATTCTTCAGCAACAATCTCTTTATAAGGAATGATTTTGCAGCACATAGAGAAACCTTCAAAAAAACACCTAAGATAATTTTCCTCCTCCCTTTGGAGAAATTTTGACACCTCAAAGACCCTCTATCCTTCACTGTGTCACCCTTGCGTCACCTGCGTGAGGACTGCGTCACCTCTGTGTCATCTGCGTGAGGACTGCATGAGAATTGTGTCCCTAGTTGCGCTGTCTCTTAGAGTTCTCCCTTTGCGCTCTCTCTGAGGCATTGCATCACCTCCTCCTTAGTCTCTGACTAATGTTGATACCCTCCTCTTCCTTCACCCTGCAACTCTCCCTTTGAAATCGAACTCTTTCTCCTTGAGAATCAATTTCTCTCGGGTTACTAAGTATTTGCCCGATGTATCTCCAACTGACCCTCAAGTTTCCTCTTATACTTTTCCTGTTGATGAATCAACAGTCGTGATCTAATCTCTAATCAACGGCAAAGATTAAATTAGACTTTATCCTCATCTCTTAGAAGCTTCTCACCCATATTTTCATTAATACCTATTAATATTTTTATTTTCCTAAGTTTAGACTTAGGAACCCCATTAAAAATATTAATTATCTTAATAAAATACAATCCGGGTGGAATTTCACCAAACGATTTCTGGGTCTTGGAGATCTCATGTGTTCTAGCCCCTCCACAAAATTTTGGAGTTAGATCACATCTGATGCTACCCAAAATCAACAGAAATTGGCTCTGAGAAATTAATCAAACAAACAACAAACCCGAAAAATTGTAGTTTGTATGGAAATCGACGCAGCCTGCCTTCCAATCTGTATGCCTATACGAAATCAGTACAGACATTTGTACTGCCTTCTCTGCTAGGCTATATGGCTGCTCTTTTCCTTGCTGCTGACTAGCTGCTTGTCCTTGCTGAAGATTGGCTGCCCTCTCCTTGCCGAACTACTACTGAAAATCAGATCTCTAATTTTCTCCTTCACTCATATGACTTGTGAAATGAATGTTTTGTCTGTATTTGTCCTTTGCTCTCTCTTTCTTTTATAACTTTGACATGAGCCAAAAACCCAATCTTCAACAGTGGACATCTAACTGTGAGATCCACGGCTCTCTTTTAATTAAATTATTAAGTGACCCACTTTAGTCACTTTATTAATTAAAAGTCGCTTTGATAAAAAATTGTTCACTTTATTAATTAATAGTTGTTTTAATAAAAAATTGTTCACTTTATTAATTAATTGATAAAGTGAACTTCTGAAAAAACATAGGATACTTTTAATGACAATTTCCACAAGTAGACACCCTCGTGGAAATACCTGTCTGAGCTACAAACACCAACACTATCATGCTTTGGCATGTGCTATTATTGGTCTATCTAAGGCATTCTCTTGAAAACTTTTCATGTAATATTTCAGGCAGCTTATGTGCTTGTAATGTATCATTTTATCTTCAGCTTTTGGTGTGTCTTATCTCAGCTCTTTGGATATTATTGTTAGCCATTTTGGAGCACCCAGCATGTGGTGGTTGTGATACATGTCTGAGAAGGATTCATTCTATCCACCCTAGGCATTTTTCCTGATCTATTTTTAACAAGATTTTAAGGTTGAATGAGGTGATGTTGCATTGCAAATTTTCTAATTTATGGTTAAAATTGGCAATATGAAACGTATAGATCAGATCTCTGTTAAAACAGGAACAAATCAGCAGTGCCACTATGTGCACTTCTTCAGCATGCGAGACTTCTTAAGTCTTCTTTTTGTCCAATTGTCCAAGTCTGCAGCAACAGTTGGATAGCTTGATAAGTTAACAAGGTATTAAGTCATGACTGTTGTGGATGTCTCTCTACTTCGTCAGTGCAGACTTGTCTTGATTTGTACCAAAACTATAACGCAGTATCTCTGACTAATGAAAACAAGTTCATCTAATTTGTGAAGTTGTTTTGCTGTTTAGAATTTCATGTTGGCTCTCTTTGCTTATAATCACAGTGTTTTAGGGCTGTTTTTAAAATTACTTAATCTGAAATTACCATACAAATTTTCTTCTCATTATTTTTCTGCATCACCCAGTGAATTTGGCACGAGTCAGTCCTAAAAATTTTGAATTCTAAGTTTTACTTAGCATAGCACCCTGAAACTAGCAAGCACGAATTTTAAAACAAGAGAGTAGTTGATCCTGGTCACATAAGCACTTCTCTTAAGTGGTTATTCAACCTCCATTGGAAGTTTTCCACGGGACAACTTCAAGTAATAACACATATTACAAATGAATAATAAGACCATTAATAATCTATTGAAATTTTTAGGTGAAGATGGGCAGAAATAGAAGGGAGAAAGAGATCGAGAAATAATCAATTTCATTTCAATTGGAGTCATCAATACATAATGATAGATACACTTTTAAGATACAATAGTTCATTGTCTGCTAAGAAAAATCCCCTTTGTATTGTATTATCAATGTATGCTTGTTATTTAAATGTTCTTCTTTACCTTCTGTGTGCTTTATCTTTAGATAAATTCCATTGCGATCTAATTATTGCATATCATCCAATATTATCCACCAATTTCAACTGGAGTCATCAATACATAATGCTAGATACACTTTTAAGATACAATCGTTCATTGTCTGCTAAGAAAAATTCCTTTTGTATTGTATTATCAATGTATGCTTGTTATTTAATGTTCTTTTTTATCCTCTATGTGCTTTATCTTCAGATAAATTCCATTGCAATCTAATTATTGCATATCATCCAATATTATCCACCAAAGCCAATGCTTGCACATGTTTTTCCCTACTCATTACAAAGTCACACGAGTTAGATTTATCACATCTATTCAACATCAAAATTAGTCTGTGGATAACTACTATAATAAACTCTAGTATATTATATGGTCGATATTTTTAAAGTTCGTTTCACAATTGTTAGCTCTAGGTCATATACCAGATATTCTTTATGATCCTTGGACCTGAAGTTTACCACTCTGAGAAAGGACCACCTTATCATTTCAACTATGTCGTCCTTTTATCACTTTAAAAATTCATTAGTACAAACTTAAAAATCTATATTTATATAGGGGATTAAGGTCTGGGAGTTTGACCTCGTATCTACATTATTGGGGAAATTTTCAGGTTGAGAGATATATGTACATATTTATTCTCAATGAGACAACAGTCCTTTCACTAAAAACTAAAGTGCCCACATTACTGATTTCATTGATGAGCAATCAAACCTTGATAATTACTAAGTTGACATTGTCATCATTCTCCCACTTTAAGTACAGCTCTTGAATTCGAGAGATCTGCAGAATGACCACAGCACTATCAATGCTATCACAAACTGACATGAAAACAAAATGAATGAGAATTTATTTTATTCAACATGGCTATCGATTTCTTTGAATAGATGAGAAACGTAACTAATTTGGAAGGGAAAATGCTGAACATGCCAATCAAAAAATATATATTCAAAATTTTTTGAGGTTTTATCGAGAAGGTCAATTTGAAAGTTTATCTGATAGCGAGGCAACATTGAAGTATCTGCAATAATATGCCAAAATGTGACAACTCCCAAAAGCCAAGCTATCTACAGAAAAAGTATTTAGACAAATATGATACAGTTTTTTGCAGTGTTGCTGACATCATCATGTCAGTGAAAAAATTGCCAAGGATCCGGAAAAGCAAAAAATTGTTAAAACTGCGAAAATATCAATAAAAATCGGCATACATTGGCAAATTTTTAAAAATACAAAACTATTCATTATTTTTCAAATTTTTTAATATTGAAAGCAACAACAACATCAAATAAGTCAATTGACACATAAATATGAAAACAAAACTAATATAGTAATATATAAGATGTATAAGATGTCTAGTGCTACATCACACATCAACACTGAATCATGTCATGAATCCTAAGTCCTGACTCAGCCTCAAAATATCAACAAATTCATCATCATGAGTCATCTAAAATGAAATTAGATGCATAAACTAGTGATTTCCTCTGCCCCTTTTAGGGGCAAAGGTAGTGGCTTTTCCTCTAGAGGAAGAAGGCCTTGGGGCCGGCTTTGGACTCTGACATCCTCTAGAATAAAAATAAGAGGACTCTAATGTTCTCTATTGGTGCCCATGCTACTGCTAAGTCCAACTTGCTCTATCTAAGTCCCCTGAAGGTGGTGGTGTCACTTCCTCCTCCTCTCTCCCCTACTACCTCCTCCAATGCCTCCTCTAACCAATCAAGGATCGATTCCATGACAGTCAAAGGTGATGGCAAAGGAAAATCATGTCCTTCTTGTCCAAAAACACGACGATGGCAAAGGAAAATGATGTCCTCCTTGTCCTTGGCTCGAGCAAAACCAGTCTCCTCCTCCTTTTCTCTCCAAACACTTCTTTCTACTTGCAAGCTATGTCACACGGTTCGAGTTCGAATTCGAGTTCGACGACGATTAGGTTCGATTCAGATTCGAATTTTCCAATCAGGTTCGAATGAGGTTCGACATTAGGTTCGATTATACATATTTTTCAATATATATATATATAGATGACAAAATAATAGAAAATTCAAAATCGATCCATAAACACATGAACACAAATTCTTATTAGTAAACATACATGAACAATGTAATCATTCTAACATCTAGTTAAATTTAAACATACACAATAGTAGTTTGCAAAAAGAAATGACATAATTTTCAGTCTTCAAAATTTAAATGAATGTCAAATACTAGTAATCTTTTAAAAATCACATAATCAAAACATGATCAAAATTTAAACATACACATCATTGTAGGACATCTTCAAATTTCAAAATTTTAAATATCATCAAAGTCATAATATCATCAAAGTCATCAACACATGAAATTCCATCATTTGGCTCATCTAGTGAGTCATCATCAATGCTAATATAATAAGGAAGTCATAAAGACCATTGCCAAATAGTTATAATCCATAAAATTGTTCTAAGAAATTCAAAAAACATAGATAATCTATACTTATGGCCTACTAGACTCTAGTATGATCAAAAAGCTCTCAATCATCATGTGCATATGGCATAGTAAAGGCACTAGAATGATGATCATCAAAGTCATCAATAGATGGAATTCCAACATTTGGATCATCTGGCTATTATCATCTTCTTTTGGCTCTAAATCAACATCAAACCATGGGTCGGAGGAACTAGATGCATCTTTGGCCACACTACTCAAGGCCAACTTCAAATTACTGCGAACATAAACAAGGTCTTCCAACCTTGTAGACAATAATTTGTTTCTTTTCTTGGACTGGATATGGTTAAAGCTACTCCAGTTCCTTTCACAAGCAGAGGCACTTGATCCCTGACTCAAAATACGAACTGCAAAACATTGCAATTCAGGAGTCTCTGATCCATAAAACTGCCACCATCTCCCTGGAGGAATATTGGGCCTATCCTGTACTGCACTAGACCTTGCAAATATTCCCTCTTCCAACATGTATGCTTGGAGCTGCTCTCTAATTCTACTGCATTCTTCTGGATCAGGGACCAACCGTTCAACTGCATCATAAAGGCCATTCATGAATTCTGCATCATTTGTTCTTTCTATCCCAAAGAGTCTAGGATCTAAATAACAAGTTGTTGCATGTAAAGGACTATGCAACATCTTCCATCTTTCATCAATCATCTCCCATATTGCAATGTACTCATTTTCCTCATTATTAAAAGATTTTGCAATGGCTTCTTTAGCACGATCCATGCCCTCATAAACAAATCCCATGGAAGGGGTATCACTATCAACCATGCGAAGCATATCAACAATTGGTTCACATACTTTTAAAACCTTTTGAGCATTGTCCCAAAAAGCATTCCCTAAAATCACCTGTTCCAACTCCTTTCCTTTAGCTTCCTTTGAAAGATGAGACTTTTCCCACTCATTGTTGCAAAAAACACCCCTTATACTCCCTTTTTCTTCAACTAGCCTTTTGATGGTAATATAATATGTGGCAAACCTGGTGTCACAAGGCCTAAGCAACTCTCTAGATGCATTATTCATGTACAAGCTCAATGTGAGTTGATAGTTAAATATGAAGTGAGAAATTTGTTTCCCCCTTTGAACTATCCCGTTAATCCATGGAAACTTTGCCAAGTCATGTAACAATAAGTCAAGACAATGGGCAGCACAAGGTGTCCAATATATTTTTCTGTATTTATCCATGACCATTTTTCCTGCTCCAACACAATTTGAAGCACTATCAATTATAATTTGGACCACATTTTCTTCTCCAACCTCAAGAATAGCTTCCTCTAAAATCTTGAAAATATATTCAGAGGTCTTCTTATTCCCTGATGCATCAACTACTTTCAAAAAAGTACCCCTTTAGGGCAAGAAACCAACACATTAATAAGAGGTCTATGATTCATATCTGACCAGCCATCTGATAAAATTGTGCACCCTGTTTCCTTCCAAGAGTCTTTGATCTTCTGCAAATTGTTTGTAACTCTTTCTTTTGACCTCTTCAAAATGGTGGTCCTTAAGGTCTCAGAACTAGGAGGGAGATATCCTTTACCAAAACCTGCCATCATCTTACATGCGTTGATGAAGTAAGGGCTTCTTGCCACATTAAATGGAATTGCACATTCAAAAAACATATCACCTACAGCATCATCAACTTCTTGTTTCTGCATGGGCTTCCAATGAGTATTTAATGTAGCTATCCCACTTGATTTACTGATCTTTCACTGAGATGAACTCCCAACACCAACTGTGCATGAAGAAAGTGCAGATAATGAATTGTAATTCATTGCAATTTCTGTTTGAACACGTTGTCTTTTGTTTTCATTCACTTTCTTAGTCTTCTGTATATTGTCATAATCTTTCTGAAGTGTCTCCTTGAGCTCTGCAGACACATTCTTGCAACCTTCAACGCCACCTCCTTTGCCATTAGTGACAGAAAGTGGTCCATGACTCTAGTTAAAGATCCAAAAAATTCATTATTACATAACTTGCATTTCAAATGCCTCCCATGAGGCCCGTCCAATTTCTCCACATATTTCCATCCTTCTGCCGTTGACTTTGGAGGTGCCATGACAAATATGTCTGCATTTTTGTTGGCAATGGCATATTAAAATTCGAATTTAAATAAATGATAAAATAGTGAAATTCAATTTTCAAATACAAAAAGCTGATATTAAGCTTCATCTCTATAAGATTCAAGTGACCGTGCAAGAACAATAACTCTTTAAGGATTGAGCAAGGTCTGGAAAAGAATCCATCTAAGACACAAGCTACCCAAGGCATCTGAATTTTTGAAGGAGTTCATCTCATTCTCTATGTGGCAAAGTCTGGGGGCACTAATTTCAAAAGAAGATTTACTCTATAGTATATATGAAGAACAAGGAAGTGTTTACAAAAACAATTATCTGAACCTATCTGAACCTTACTACATATTGCAATAACATCCATAACTGAAGGACAGAATTTATATAAAGGACTAAAGTATGTCATGAAGTTCTAAGGCTCAGCATATGCATTGTGATCTGAAGTCAAAAGGAACCATGCCGATGAAAAGAACCAAAATTCTGGAATTTCTGAGGCATATAACTGTACGAATGATGAAGCAAGTCTCATCAGTGACATATCTCTCTAAACTTTAAACTTTAAAGGACCGAACCTCTTTATGATATTCTTTTGTGCAAAATTATGTACTACTAAATAAAAAGACTGAGGTATATAATCCGTGAAAGGGACCATAATCTGATTTTATTTCTGCCTTGGTAGTTTTGTGGAAGAGGATATAATTTTCATTGTATATACCTTTCCAGTTTCCACTATTTTGACATGCTGTTGTAAATATTTTGGTGTATATATATGACATATTTTTCAAAAGAAATGTAAACAATACATATGAAGTCTGTCTGAGATTCATCATTCAACAGAGGACTTCTTCCTTCTGTGGGTGACTCTTGGGCATACCCCCACAATTTTTGGCCAATGGCCTTAGAAAAAGTCAATTTAAAAAAAATGAAAAAAAAACAGAACCCTAAAGCAAATGTGATATCTGGTTCATGCTTTCATTGTTCATGTTTGTGACTTGTTCTTGTTTCTCAAATATTTTTTATTTTTATTT
Organism: Pinus taeda; assembly: GCA_000404065.3. Classification (NCBI taxonomy): domain Eukaryota; kingdom Viridiplantae; phylum Streptophyta; class Pinopsida; order Pinales; family Pinaceae; genus Pinus; species Pinus taeda. Next base: position 299,495 of record APFE030176135.1, read on the forward strand.
TTTTATCTCCACATATCCCCGGGTGCATTTCCCATTCCCATGCGGATGCCACCCATCCTAGAAACTTTGTGGAACAGTGCATTAATCTGTTTCTGAGATTTCCCAGATGGCCCATGGGTATGAACTATGAAGCATATTACCATGTCTTCCATCCCCTAGAGCAACAATTGAGAATGTTTCCAAATGGAATGGTTTTGTAATTACAAGGTTTTGCAGCACATGGACAAGGACTTTTTCTTAGTCTCACCCATTAGCAGCTTTCTAGTATGCAATTAACTTTTTTTTTAAATCACCCTACAGACTCAGGAGTGAATTGCCCCAGTGTTTCTGATGCAACTTCATAAAATAACATGAATAGGGGTGACAGCATTACTAGTAAACTGTCAGGATTCAGGAAGTCTCAATTCTCTTTGGGCTTCCTCAAGAGATGGGATGCTAGGAACTAAATTTCTACGTACTGTGAATGGTGCTCACTGCTAAGTATAACAAACAGATGCACTATGGTTTCAATGTAATTGGAGCAGCATAGATCCCAAAGAGTTGAACAGGTTCCAAATATTATAACGCAGCCCAGAAATTATTTGATGAAGTTGTCCATGTTGGAAAAGGTATCAAGCCTGATTTGGTCAACCATCAAAAATCCCAAACGTGGTTTGGTATAATAGCTGACTAATAAAATATGGCTTATGCAACCAATGTTTAAAGTCAGAATCAGACTTGGTGTTGGCCAGGGATTAGATAGGATTCATAATCCAGATTCCAGGTTACAGGCTACAGCAAGAAATTCAGAGCTATTTATTATTACGGCAAAAATTGAAAGTCAGTATTTTTCTTCTAGCTGAAAAAATGTACTGATTTGTAATAGTCTATAGATACTCTAGTGGGTGAAAAGTAATCATTTCAAGAAATTCGTTGAATGAAGGATGAAAATGAACTGAACTTCAAAAAACAAATTCTGAGCTGCTTCAAAACCATGTCGTTGTCCTTCAAGGATCCAGCAAAAGCAAAGGAAATGAATATGGCAGTGTTTTGTAAATGCTATGGCATGAGGTTGCTTTAGACTGTATGCAAAATCTATACAACCAATTAGCATGCCAACTGTAGCACGTAATAAGTTAATAACACATGCATTTGCAATTTACAGACCTCACACACTAACAAGGGAACAGGGCAGCATGTTGACACAGCTGACAGTGAGGACTTGGATCAGAGTTGGCATAAGCCATGACCTGGTTTACTAAAGGATAAATGAAGTCTGAAAATTTTAATAAATTCATCAATACATCAATGTAAATCATAACTGTTTATTATCTTGTATTAATGTAACAGAAGCAATGCTTCTGAAGCAGTGTTGATAAGTATAACATTGGCATCGGTAAAAAATCAGCCAGGGTCTGAAAAACATCTCAGAAACATTGGCAAAAAATCAGCAAACCATGGCAAACATTAAAAAATACAAAATATATTCAATTTCTTCAAAATTAGCAAAAATCAGAAAAAATCAGTAAAACTTAGGAAAAATCATAAACAAATTGCTTACGGAAAAAAATTACGGTTTTCTGGCACATTGCTTAATGTTATCAGTCTGTTAGAGACCAAATATGCAGAGTCTGTTTATGTAGCCGAGGCCCGAGGGTGAATATAGCCAAATGGCACTGAGTGAAATACATATGTGACAGTGAAACAAAAGACATAAACAGTGACTCGTGAGTCGAAGGTATACTGATACATACATGATACTATGATAGTAGTCTAAGACTCTGATACAGGTGTCGCGGTGCCTGTGCCGCGTGCGTGCAGCGTCGCTCGGATCTCACAAAGAGCACTCCGCTGGTGACTGCGTGCAGCGTCACCGTCACGCGTGCCCAAACAAACGCTCCGCAGCTCCGCTCAGATCTCACAAAGAGCACTCAGCAAACAAACGCTCCGCTCACAGCCTCGGCCCTCAGCGTCACCGTCACGCGTAGTCCGCTCAGCAATCAAACAAACGCTCCGCTCAACAATCAAACAGCGCTCCACTCAGCAACCAACGATTCAACCCGGCAGTGTGTGCCAAAACGATAGCGCGGCATGGTTTATAAAGAAATATTTGGCGGGAACTTGGAAGCGGTATGCGGCCCACGGTTTTTCGCCCAAAACCGTCCAGAAAACCGGCAGAAAACCGTCCAGGAAAAGTTCAATTAGGTTCGTTCAAATTCGTTCAAATTCGATCAGGTTCGATTAGGTTCACCTGATTCGTTTAGGTTCGAATTCGGCTTTAGGTTCAGCTTGGGGTTCGGCCTTCAGGTTCGCCGAACCTAAACGAACCTCAATTTTTTTTACAGGTTCGGCGAATTTCGAACCTGAAGGTTCAGGTTCGCCGAACCCTGTGACTTAGCTTGCAAGTGAGCAAAAAAAAAAAAAAACCCAAAAAATCACTTAAAGCACCTTTGTCTATTGGTCGGCAATTTTATGGATCATCTCATGATTCTTACAATTGTATCACAATTTTTCCAGCTTGGCAAAAATCGATAAAATCACCCAAGCATCTTCACCGTGCAATTTTATCACAATTTTCATAACACTAGTTTTTAGAACATATTCAAGTCCTGTTGGAGGAGCAAACAAAGAGCTCCAACTTAATATTAATGTACTTTTATGTTATGTGAACTTGATATTAATCTTGTTTCACATGACTAAATGTGATAATGAATGTTAATGGAGGATTAGGTTTGTTAAACCGCCATAATTGTGTGAGGGTGCTATATAATGATGTAATGAAACATAAATAACTTGAAAGAGTGATAAATATATGTTGGGTTACCTATCTCGGGGTAACATGGATGTATTTGTTATATTATTAATATCTTACTTTTGATATTGTTTACATTAAGTGTATGCATTGTAATTAGTATCATGCACCATTTTAACTAACATTTTATTCAGTATTGTTTTTATCCTATATCACAAGGGTTATGATCAACACGCTACTCAGTTATGATCAACAAGTTGTTGTGAGTGTACAGGCAACAAGCCTATGAGCACCATGGATTTTGGAGTTTTCATGCACTCCTCATTCCATCACATGGATCATGTGCTCTGCAATGAGCACATGTCCCCAAGTTGGAGCAAAATGTTATCCAATAAAAAGTGGGTAACCCATAGGAGAAAACTTTTCTTCTCCTTGGACAACCAGCGAGCCAACAACTCTATATGATCAACATATAACATGATGCTAGGATCCTCTATTACTGACTCAAGTAAAATCTCTCTCTCCCATTCGGCATTCCTTCTTGAACAAAGGTGGATCATCCATCGACAGGTACTTTAACCATTTTGCAATCATGTGCTTTCACTTAATGCTATAGGCATACTAATATGGATCAAGGGAAAAACTGATGACTGACCGATCTTGACTATATTCTTGTTCCCTCACTTCACCTAGGAGGTTAGTCTTTAACTCTATTCTAGTGGGACCTCCTCTAAGGCCTTAAAGTTTTAGGAAGGGCACTACTAAGGAGGCTCTGATTGAAGTAGCATATCCAAGATATTCCATACTTATCACTTTCCATACTTCCCATTATTTGTAGAGATTGTAGCATGGAAGGTGATTCTACATGGATCAGATGCCATGACATGCAGCGAGTCACCTTAATATCTCATATGAGTACAACGAGTAATTAATGAATTTCCTAACTCCGAACTTTAGACGACAATTTAATTTAATTGTTGGGGGCCTTTTTGTAAAAGGGAAAAGAAATCAACGATAGATTAAGTCGTGATCGTTGATCTCAGTAAAGTGAGATCTAATCTCAATCGTTGATATCAGGGATTTCACTTGAGATTAGGGTTTTATATTTTTAATAAGGGTTTGAGACAAAGGAGAATCATATCGATTTGGCATGAGTTGGGATTCAATGGAGATTGGTATTTGGCAATGAGAGCGAGAAGTGGCTAGATCAAGCTAGCTAGAGCGAGATCAAGGCAAGCGAGATTAGCAAAGAATTCAAGTTAACTTGGATCAAGTAGGTCAAGTTTTTTCAACGTGAGTAGGCCAAAATTTTTTGCAATTTTTTTAGCCTTTTTTGCAAAAAAAAAAAATTGCAATAATATTCCAAATGCAATGTTTTTTAAAGAAACAAATAAATTTTGAGTGGGGCAGCATAATGATCAAGTCTATGGCCCTAGTATTGATATGCAATTCATGGTAATATTAAATTCTTAAAGTAAAAGTGACATTCTCCTTAATCTTCAATTTCATCATTTTACTTAAATTTTTAACATTACCATGAAATGACTCAAGATGCTTGAGAGTGGTTCCGACCTCATTGGATTTCTTATGGAGAAAGTAGAATTTTAGATTTCATTCAAAATCCAGCAGACTTATCAGTTTTTCAGGATTTCAGGATTGGGGGGATTGCAATGTTTCCATTGGATTTTGTGATGTATTAGCGTATGGAACCCATATTTAATCAAGAGCACCAATCCCTCTATGTACCTTGATGTTAGTGACATTGGTTGTCGAACTCCTCTATCATGACCCTCCTAAAAATGTACGCATCACTCAAACAAAATCTTGAGT
>APFE030176135.1:315388-336129 GCA_000404065.3 Pinus taeda
CATCTTGCTGCTTTGTTTTGGAAGGAGGTCCAAATCGTGCTATCACAGCTTTACCTTTATAAATCCATGCTCTCTTGCCTTCATCTCTTGTTTCCCTAACCTTTAAAATTTCCTCCCTTCTTTCCTCCTGTTGTTTTATAGTTAAATCTTCTTCTAGGAAAAAACAAGAACCCCACAAGGGATGTTTATTGCTTAGAATGATATATTTATCACGCAAGCTAGGTATGATGACTTTTATGGGCCTGGCTCTCTCCCCGTTAAACTTACCCACCCTCCATGCTTGCCATAGCAACTTGTCTTTCAAGAAGTCTCTTGCAAGGTCAAGAGTACATTTATTTTTCCCATAGACTTTCACTCCTTTAATAATTATGTTTGTTGCCTTATTTTGTCTTTCCAAGCCTTCACTATCTTGCATGTTGTCAACCTGAATATTTGTTTGTCCTTCCTTATTAGCAGAATTGCTAATAACTTGAACCCAAGTTTTGGAAACTTTGGTGGAATCTCCTTTCGTTTCTTCTCTTGCTTTCTCTTCATGGTTGTTTAACTGGGCAATCAGTTTCCCTTTATCCTGGGATGATTTCACATTCACCACCTCTGTACTTTCCACTACAGATTTCTTTATGTTTTGCACATCCGCCTTCATGCGTTTCCATTCTGTCTTCCCTATCAGGAGAGCTTCCTGTAGCAATGCCACTTGTTCTTTTAAAACTTTATATCTTTCTGCTAAAGCCTTGTTCTTAGTTGTTATTATATGAATTTTATGATCTCTTTCCTACCCTTTAGCTTCTAAAACCTCCAACCTTTGTTTTGCATTTAACAATTCTTTCACATAAAGATCAGATGACCAGGTGAGAGGTGTGGATGTGGGACTATATAAGGCAGAATCATCAATGACTTTTCCTTTGGACTTCTTGTTGCCACGTGCTTGTGGAGGAGACTTGTTTGAGTGCTTCTTGCGAAGGGCTCGAGTACTTTTCTTTTTAGACCGTTTCTTCCTTGTCTGCTCCCATTTTAGACGGGCTATTCTTCGTTTTAAAATGCCCTGATATTGTTTGGCATTGACCCAAACCCACTTCCCAGCTTTGGCAGATGAGGCAATTTTCAATTGTCCTAAATCATTTGTCTCCACATGTTCTAAAATTTCTTGTCCCTTTGTCATGTTTGAATGCATTTGTCGTCCAACTTGTTTCGAGAAATATGTAGGTCTATAAAATGCCAAGATTAGTTCGCATTGCTCTCTGTTGTTCAGATTATCACTGCTCCTTGCTCGCTGCTCAATACTTCTGCTGCATAAAATCTCCCTACTCTCACACTGCTCACTGTTCACTGCTCGCTGCTCTCACTGCTAACCACTCTGCTCACACTACTCTACTCACGTTGTTTAAACAAGTATGCCTTTCACTCCAACTCTGGATAAATCTTGATCTACGATAACAAGACGCTGCAAATTTCGACAATATCTGAAGCGATTTCAAACAGGGAAGTAGATCGATAAAAGAAACTTGTATTTGTTCCCATATCTGAAGCGACTTTGAAAAGAGGAGTAAATCGATAAAAGAAACTTGTATTTGTTCCCTTATCGTGAGAATTACTAGATTTTCTCCGCAATCGGCACACCAAAGATATTGCAGCAATGTCCTTCAAGGATCTCAAAAACACGCTCAAGGCTTTCCCGTCTTCGTTTTCTTCATCAATTTCAACGTCTTCGCAATTTCGTGCGGATGATGCCAACTGCCAACCTCCCGTAAAGAAGAGAAAACCCCCTAAAACTTCCCTCAAGCAGCAACTCGTCGGACTCAAACAGCTCGCATCTACCCTGCATGCTCCTTAACATAAAGGGTCCTTAATATTTTGAAACATTCAAGGGGTTTTTCCTTTGTAATTTTAATAGAATATTTTTAAGGGGAGCTTGGGGTCCACCCCTTACGAGGGAGAGCTTCTCTTGTCTTGTACTAACATTTTTTATTTGCTTGCATTAATTAGAGTAGTTTACTAACCATTTAGTTTTAATTTAATTATTCTTGCACTTGCCTAAGCACTTCATTTGATTACTATCTCTTGGTCTAAATAGCGTTTGTTACATTTGAATAGCATTTATTTAGTTAATAGATATAAGTCATATTTCTTTTGAAGTTGCTTATTATCATTGGAATAATGGTTGGTGCCTTTGTAACTTATTTATGCTCTTAAATAAAGAGCAATTTCTATTTAAGGCATTTGATTTGTTGTTGTTTCATTGAGTGAATCTTAAAGTGCTTCATCAATTAACTATTGGAAATCTTGTAATCTTGTGTTTTAAGTGATATTTGACAGTTTGGGTTACAAGTGGTTTAACATTATTCACCTTGGAGCATTTCACATAATTGTATCTCATTGAAGCAATACAATTGCATCCTCATCCTAGACTAGACATTTCATAGATCTTACATTTCATCCTGCACTTTGATCATTGATAATTGAGAGCATGATCGATAATTGTAAGTTTCACACTGCTACTGTTTATTAAAGGAACAAGTTTACTTTCCTTACAAATTCATTGCTCATCTCTTTCTTTTGTCTTTGATGCTAGCTTTCTCTCGCAACATTTGTTTATCTTATAGCTTGACACATTGCTCATTTTTGTGCAAGTACTCTAAATTCATCTAAACATTTAAGGCACTGGTCTCTTACTGATCTATTTTGAGATCTAATTGAATCTTTCTTGCTATGCTCAATAATCTTGCTTGCTTTGTAATCATAATTCAAGTCGCTAAGATAGTCATCTGTATCTCCTAAGCTTGTTGATCTCAACAAGCTCCTCATCCTTCCTTTAAGGACTACCCCCCTTAGCCTGCATTTAAGAGATGTTTTAAAGAAAGAGGACAGGGATCAAAGTGACAACCCCTACCCTAAGTGTTGTCGCATTTAGTGTACAATTCAGGCGAAAACACTACCTAAAGGAATGTTGCGGGTATTCATGATGACACTTGAGGCAAGTTCAACTGTGTGGATGTAATACGTCAAGGATATGGAGAGGAACTCAATCTCTGATACCTGGAAACTACGAAGATCAAGATGTGCTCATCTTGGGAATAGAAGGTAGCAGTGCAAGAAGATAACCGAAAGGTCAAAGTTCGTACTATGAGAAGCAAGATCACTTTTGAGGAAACTATAATCATCTTAAAGTTTGGGAAGGCTCGACAAAATGCCTTCATGATGAATACAAGATGAAAGTGATGTGCAAAATGGATGACCAGAAACTTGTTGTGAGAAGATGACTTTGTGACTTGTGATACTAAGAAAGGAAGCATGCCTGGTATAATGAGATGCGGAAGAAAGAGGATGCCATGCAAGCTTTAAGGAATTGATAGCTGAATAAAAGGCAAGTAAGAGAACTTGTGGAAGTCTGGAATCTCCTCTAGATTTGAGAGGGAGTAAAAGGAGTCTCCTTGAATAGGAGCAGGATATCCTCCCTGTTTGAGAGGGAGTGATGGTGGATAGTTCTTACCCTTGTATGTCACACACTGGACCAGGACTAACAGTCGTAAGGCTTAGTGAAGGCCATAAGGAAAGAATGGTGTCCGGAGGATTAAATAAGCATCTAAGACTGGTACACCTTGAGGATTAGGAATCCAAGATAAGAAGTAGTCTTGTGGACCAACACTCTTTGCGGATATGACAGGTATCCAAGATAAGGGTGGGAGAAGAGGACCGATATTCTTTGAAGATTCAAGGCCAAGAATCCAAGATAAGTATAGTCCTAAAAGGACATGCCTTGTAGACATCCAGATGGGGTATGTGCCTTGTAGAGGTAGTGTGGTATCACACGTAAAGCCTCCCAGCATAATGCTCTTAAATGAAGGAGAACTTGTCTAGTTAGGCCTCAGAGACAATGTCCATTGATCATAATGTTGATGCTTACAAGATGGCTTATCAATCTGACTCTTCTTATGAGAACTTTTTCCAAGGGAGTATTGTCCTTGTACCGATTGAACAATTATGAATACCTCCCTAGTTAAGAGGGAGTGTTGAAGAATGTAACTAATTTCGGTCTTCATAATTATCATTTGACTCATGTAATGACGTAATCTTTATGTATTGATCAAAAGAAGAAAGAAAATTATTTATAAAGCATGGGTTTCATGCTTGGGTCAATAGGTCGAAGCATCCATTGTATGCTTATAGGGTTTTTCATGAGTCAAAGGTCATTGTTATATTGTAAAGGACCTTTATGGTCCCATGTATCAAAGAAGAAATATTATTTTGTATTTAAGAAGTATCTAGATATTCCAAAAGATGAAGTCGGTTGCCAACTAAAGTCGACCTTGGGTAGGCTTGAAAAGCCACATGAAAAGGCTATATGGAATGATTTCAACCTCCTTTGGCAGATAAGAGAGTTCGCATATTTGAGCTTTAGGTTTGCAGTTTGGAGGAGAAGCAAAGGCATAAAAAGAGGATCTTTAGGGCATGCAAAAGAGGATTGATCTGTCATGCAAAGGGACCTAGGGTTTCCTTGGGTTCGTGATGACTAAGAGAACATTTTTTGGTGGGTTCCTAGATCGTTTCTTTTTTGGTAGGTAATCACCCACAGGGGATTTGAACCAATGACCTATCGTAAGGAGTGCCTTAACAGTGCACCCATTCACCGTTAATCCAAAGCCTCGTCGGCTTGGTGGGTTCCTAGATCGTTGCTCTTAAAGATCTCTTGGGTTATCTGGCAAGTTATCTTGTGTTGAGAAATCCATTAGGGCAACATTAGGATTTCTTATTAACTCGATTTCTCATTTACTTGACAATTCCTTGTGATTAGATATTAGTTCATCTTCTTTATTACAATTTCACAATCAAGACAATTGCCAAAACTTCAAAGACAACAAAAGAACACAAAATGTAGGCTCTCAGCCAGGGCAAAACCCCTATGAAGGGGAAAACCTAATCAAACTCTTCCACTAGTAGATTTAAATCAGATTGAGACAACCAAGACCTTACAGACTGTCCATCCATCAAGTCAGCCTCCCAGGTCAAACTTTTAGTCAAATCTTCTTTTGGTTGAATCTTTCTTCAATCATCAATAGGAACACAAAATGTAGGCAGTCAACCAGGGCAAAACCCCTATGAAGGGGAAAAGCCATTCAAACTCTTCCACTAGTAGATTTAAATCAAATTGAGACAACCAAGACCTTATAGACTCTCCACCCATCAAGTCAGCCTCCCAGGTCAAACTTTTAGTCAAATCTTCTTTTGGTTGAATGTTTCTTCAATCATCAATAGCTCTTCAACAAAATTTTGTTCTTCTTTGCAATCTTGAAGCTCAGTACTACAACTATCCTAGTATCCATGCATGAGTGACAGAATGTGACATAATTTCATACTTTCTCTTCTTTTGCTTCTTGTCTTCTTCGCTAATCCTTTTTGGTGATGGGAAAGATGCTTCCTTTAATATTTGGTAGCTTCTTCCTTACTCTGAAAATGCAGATTGAGTGGTGGTAAATAGGTCAACTTCATTTGCTATATATAGTGGTCGGAGTATGTTCTTTTTAGGTCGACATGATATGCTGGAAGCCGACTTGATGTCTTTGATGTGCTAGAGGCTGACTTGATGGAGAAGGGGTTTACATAACCAAAATAATAATTCTTTCTTTGACTTAAATAGCCCAATAAGAGTCTAGAGTATATTGACTTAGACTTTGACCCAAGACATAATCCCTAGAGCACTCAATGGGTGCTTTTAACATATTAACCATTGACCCAAGCATGAAACCCATGCTTTAATAAGTCAATTTCTTTTACAATAAAAATTCCTTTTTCTTTCTTTTAACAAATACAATTATGAAGACTGACACTAGTTACATTCTTCAACATCTTGTGTCTTGGAGGAAGTTAAGGGTCTTGTCTTTGGGTCTTGGAAGTCTTCTTTGGATATTCTATGAGAAGAGACAGTTGTTTGGGCTTTCTCCTTGGAGGAGTTTTGCCCTAGCTTGGAGCCTATATCTTTTGTTCATGTGATCTTTATTGTTATTGGCATTTATTTGATGATGAAAGCATAAGCATAATAATGATAAGAAGAACTTAATATCATAAGTAAATGTCATGTAAGGAAAATGTTAAAGATTAAGATGTTGCCTTCAATGATTTTCCAATAATACCAAGGTCGTTTACACATTCCAAAGAGCAGATTTGACCTTGTTGGTGCAATGTTGCCCACCCAGAACATAGCATTGGGCTACTTGATGATTCCACATGGTACTTGACACTTTGAGGTACCTCCAAATGCTAAAACATTGAGCCTATGAAGTTTGGTGTTGGATATGTTGATGATGTTTCCAGTAGACCCAAGACGCCCCTAAGCTGACCTTGACATTGTTAGATGGGTATTACTTGTTTCGGATCCTGGATGATGATGGTTATCCTTGTGATGACAGGGGAAGGATTGCACATCACTCTTTGGCTCCAATGCACATCACTCTTTGGCTCCAATGATTGAGTAGAAGAGTACCATGTCTCCCCTCTTTCCCTTTACAGGGCGACAATGGACACCAAGGTGATAACATCTTGGTTTGGAGGCATTTTGGAGGCATTCTAGTGGACATGGAGCTACTCCTTATGGAGCACTCATTAGCCCACTTGACACACACTTATGGAATTTAGAGCTCATTTGGAGGATGATATCATAGTGGAGGAGGAATTTTTTCCCACACATGTGAGCATTTTGGCATCTTTGGTTATGTTTTTGAGCCATTAGGTTGGCTTGTAACCTCTCTCTTATGGAACACTCAAAGTAAACTCGTATTCGAAGGTTCCTACTTGTATTATTGTAAAAAAGAGAAAGATAAGTCTCATATAAATAGAGACTTCCTTCATTTCAATTTTTCATCATCACACATTCTATTATCCTCTCCAAATAGACTGTGAATTAGTATTTTTCACTACAACGAGTAAGATGTGATCTTTTAGGCTAAGGATTTCTTGAGGAATTGATCTTTTGCATGGAGATGTTATTCTGGGATTGAAAGAAGTGCTTCTTTGGAGGATTTTGTAAGTTTAGTGTTTTATCATTGATATTTTGCATATAGAATGTACGAAGTAGGGTTTCTACTTGTGCCATAACTAAATGTTTAATTTATGTTGAAATCTTGCTATAGTTTTACATGCAAAATTGTTCTCCTTAAGGCCTATAGGGAAGCTCTGAATGTACATTCCCTATATTTAATTTCTCCCATCACAAGAATAATAGTTACGGTTTTTAAAGTGGATGCCCTAGCCATCCCCTTTTACTCCATCAAAATCTTTCCCATGAAATTTAGCCCTAGAAGACTCCATTAAACCATCGAAGGATAAGGCACTAATCCTTGGTGTGTTGATCATCCATAATTTTTATTAAATTTCATCTTTTTTCTCTAATTCCCAGATGTCTATGGTTAACCACTAGGGTTTTTATGGTATATTGATGCATAAAAGTGAATTTTGGTTGGATGTTTGTGGCTTATGAATTAGGAATTGCATCTATAAATCATATTAAGGCAAAATGTATTATACTGCACGGTTAAACCTCCTTATTTAGGGATGACATCATCTCCCTTTTGTTGTTTAATACATATATTTCAGCAATAGAAATCAATTTCCTAGCTTAACCCTAGTCTCTATTGGAAGGCCTTTGTTCCTTGTTGTTGATTATAATTGGAAGGTCTTTTCTTTGGCTACTATATGACATTGTGCACCTTGTTAATTGCATATCAATCAAACCCTAACTTATAGTGACCTTGTATTCAGTCTGGGCATAGAGTATTTGAACCTTGGTATAGAACATCTAGGCCTATCTAGGCCTTGCCGATACTCTAGGCCATAGTATACATCTCTTATACATCACCTTAAGCCATAGCATTAGAATATCCTTTAGGTGATCTTGAGAAGCCTCCCTTGTGGTTGAATACCACTAAAGAGCATGAGAAAGGTTGTTGAGGTGATAGTGGCAACCCTTTCTCTTGTTGCCATAAGATTTGGCCCCACCTATTGAGGCTTTGCACTAGGCCTACTAGATTTTGCAGCAACATACACATTTTACATATTTTTAAGCATGCCTCAACATTGAGATGCTTTCTCACATTCTCCAAGTCAATATCTGTTGAGACTATCACAAATAAGGAAAGCAACACCTCTTAACCCCTAAACTCCACCCAATCTCTACATATCATTTCTAAATGTTGAAACTCAATGAAATCCTATAATAGGTGGGAGTGCTCTCTCTAGGTTCTCATATGTCTTGTTGAGGAAAATGAGGTCTCGAGCACATCTTGGAAACTACTCAAAGAGTACCAAATAGAACCATTGCAATTCCAACAAAGGAATGAAGATATAAGTTGTCCCCCTCCTTGAGTTGATGGGATCCATTTGGTCAGGTAAGGGCATGACCATCCCTTTGATGATCAAAAATCTTGAAAAACTTTTATGCTTTCCTCTTCCTTACATTTTCGGCCCTTCAAGGCAAGTCGCTAGGGGCTAAGGCAAGGGTCGAATGCAACTAGGGCTTGAATAAGTGAAACGTTGGAACTAATTTGGCACCTTTTCACCTTGTTTGACCTTACCAACTCAAAAATCTAGCATCTTCCTTGGTGAAAATTGCCTCATTAGGGTTGACATCATCAACCCTAGGCAATTCAGGGCCCTAGTTCTGCAAAAAGGCTTCAGCTTAGGGCTTGTTGAAGGTTTACCATACCATCTTGTTGATCATACCCTTAAAGTAAACCTTTTCTTATACCTGTATGCCTAGGTGCTCTCTTATTGGATCATATCTTGAAACCCTAGGTCTCAAGTAGTCTTTTCAAGGCTTATCTCATGGTATGTTGTTCCTTAGCATAAATATTTGTGCCCTAATCCAAGTGAGAAGTACCCTGACTAAGCCTTTCTCTTACATCACCTTGAACCTATTGACTCAGAATATCCTTTTAGGTGATATATAATGGGAAGCCTCCCATGTGGTGAAATTCCACTAAAGAGCAAGGGGTCGAGTGCTAAGGTGACAGTGGAAGCCACCTCATTGTTGTATCTTAGTCTAGTTCTTGCCTTGAGAGGCATCTAACAAAGCTTGCTAGATTTTGAGACAACAGTCAGTAATGTTATTGAGGATATTTTGAGGTAGAAGGGTGTTTCCAATGAGCATATTTGCACGCATGATGAGGAGTTGGTCTTCTGGCTTCTTTTGGGCATCTTTGCATGCATGTCATACATTGACTTGAAGAATTATTGCCAACGAGGAGGGTGCCTATTTTCTTCCTAAATTAGACCTGATTTTTGCACTGTCTTCTGTGCTTATCCAATAATTACTGTTTATCATTGTGGAGTCCAGATTGGCTTCTAAGAAGTGTGCTTACTCGGGAAACAGCTAGTTCAGCAGTACCTCTGACAAATTTGAATTCATGTCAATATGCTGTGAATTTTGCCTTCCCTTCCTACACACATCATTCATGTAAATTGTAATACAACATGCAGTAGCTTATAGGAAAGTGGGGGGTAAAGGCAACAAAAAGGATATGGAAAGGGAGTTGTTCTTTTAGCATTCTCAACATAAGGTGAAAACTTGCAACACATGTCACATAAGTTTACAAGGTGGTTTCAAAATGAACTTCATCAACCTCTGAGCTAAACCTATAACTTTTTAAGGGATGTGGAATACCTTTTCTGATGACTAACTCTTCCATCTCATTGCCACATAGATAAATGACCATGGCAATTTCAAAACTGACAAGAAATGCTAGGGTGATCAGTACCAGAACCTCCTCAAGCTTCAATACCATTTGATATGTTGCAGCACTATATTAATATATTGCAGAGCGTATTGAATTATCAGTGCATGAACCATGTACTAGATTATGATACCAGTAATTTGCCTGCTTTAATTTCTGTCAAAAGATAAGTAGATGATGGAGACTCTTAAGGACTTGAGCTTGGTTATCAAAAAGGACTTTAGTTCAGTGTGGATGTGATTCGTGAATGCTTATTTAGCAGTGTTCAAAATTCACATCATTATGATCGACATTAACAGATACATAACGGAATAAAGAAACTGTGAATGTCATTGATTCGTTAAATAATCAAATTACAGAATCATGTCCCTCTGGCTTACAGCTTCTTGAGGAGTTATCCATGTACAAGACCTGAATCACATTCAAGACTCTCCTGTCAAAACCTATGAACTAAGTTCTAATTTTTTTCTGAACTAGATTAAAAAGGGAATGTCAAGGACCACCCATGAGCTATGTTGAATAACAACTCTTTAATCTAACCTTCAGGACTCTATATCTCTAAAACCCTCTAGAGTGAACAGGTTTTGAATGCTCAACACTTAATCCATTTGTATAAATTCTTTGGATGACCACATTGTGCTCCACTTTTCATTTCTCTGAACCTCCTTGTAGTGAATAAACTTTATGAAATCACTCTTTGAACCTCACTGAAGAATGAACAGGTTTAACAAACACCTTGTACTCTATTCTTCAATGCCTCTGCAAACTATGAGTCTGAAAATCCCTCCTTCCTCCTTGCCATAGATGTTGGGTATTTATAGTTCAAATCTGTGACTGAATCTGCTACCAATCACCTCAGCAACTTGCGCCTGTTGTCACAGCTGTTCCATTAGGTCGGGCACCTCATGTCGGCATTGGTTTCAGGATTGCTTTGTCAATGCCGACTTGCTGTTGTTACTGATGTAGGTTGGAATTGCCGACTAAGAAATGAAGTGGACTTGTATATTGTTGAATTAGCAAACGTAATCCATCAAAGCTAGCTTGGATACCGAACTGTTGAGCTATGTCTATGCCAACTTGGGGATGGATCAAGCCTCCCATATGTGAAAATTATGGCTTTCCATTTTATTTCTTCTCCAAGCCACCTTGTTGTTGACTACGGTAAGGGGTTCATGGATCTATAACTGTGTCGACATGGGGTGGGATCATAAGGTAGTACTTGCAATCTTAGTTTTATGTGCAAAATCAAAGTTGAAGCTAAAGAAGGAACACATCATAGAGGAACTTGAGAACGTTTTAAGTAAAACATCAACACATTTGCAGATTTTATGCTTACCATGAAGTCTGAGAGCGCATTAAGTTGGCGGGGCCTATTCAGTACTATTGTCCTTGAATGAAGGTTGTCTTCTGTTAAAATCTGCAAGAAACAAAGAAACTAAATGAAAACCCATACACCTAAAATTCAATAGATAAAAAATAAAAAATAAATAAATATATAATATATAATATTATATATAGATATCCAACAAAAGGGAAACCCAAACACAAAAAGGTTGGACTACTCTAGCAAAAACTCGAGGATCAATGAAAGGTCAAGAATGCTGAAAACTATTCTGGGGATACACTTGAAAAAGTTAGAGTTTTAAGGTATTTTGCAGTAATCCAAACAAAAAGCTACATACGTAGTACATACCGTCCAAATGACACAACATGTGAATTTCTACCATTAGAGAACACATCCAAGTTCATTTAGATGAGCAACGTTAAGTAATAATTCTAGAATGGACCTTTCCTCTGCTTTCCCTCTGTACTTGATTCTATTATACCAAAGAAGCAGACAGAATATTCCAGAATCCAGTTGTCTATAACTAAGCAAAATTCAAGTCTGTATTTCCTATAACTACAGGCAACAACAGATTCATAGCTTACATGCTTTGAAGCATGTATATCATTCTGTTTCAATTTCAGGATTTTAAAAGATAAATAATAGTAGTATCTTGTGTTCAGGACATCTGGATTATATTTCAGAATGTGGAGAGTCGGAGACAAAGCACTTAAGGAGAGAAAATCTAACAGTGCCTGCTATCTTCAAACTTTCATTCCAGTAAAAAACAATACCTTATTGAAAATCCCAAACAAATCTAGGAGAGAACCTTATTTATGAATGTTGGCTTTCCGTGAGCTTGAATTGCTAAGAATAGGCAAGCTTGGTCACCTCGGCCACTGATAAACACATCAAGTCCTTGAAGCTATGTTATGCAAGACAGAATTATGATGGATCAAGGTTACAACCTTCATGTTGAAATGACTATCTTTATGACATCCATGTTGACCCCAAGGGAGATAAGTGATCTACATGGAAACTTGAATGTGTTCTTATCTATTTAAAATACTTAAATAATCGCTCATTAACATCCTCATAAGCCAAAATCTTAGAACCTAAGTTGCAGGAAATATGTTTGGGGGTGCGGGTTGGGGGGATCATACCATGTGCATTTTATACAGAAACATGGAAACACGTGTGGTAAGGCCCTGAAACATGTTTTCAACACTACAAATGCATCGCACATGTGGGAGAAACATTTCAAAGCCATACCACTATCCATACAACACGTTTCCATGATTAAGTGAGCCAATTTTGAATGAGATTGACTATTGGGACTTGCCAATTTGGAATTAAACCCTGATTAGAGTTTAAGTTATCATTAATTAGAGGTTAAATTTTGATTTGATTTGACCAAAAATTTTGAATCCTAGCAAAAAATGGTAATGTCTAAGAATTAAAGTAAAAGTTTTTGTTTCAGGATGTTTGAGAGTGGCTCCAACCCCATCGAACTTCATATGAAGAAACTAGAATTTCATATCCCATTCAAAATTCAGCAGACCCAACAGATTTTAGGATTGGCAGGATTGAAGTGTTTTCGTTGAATTCTATAATGTATGAGGGTATAGGATTGGCATTTAATCAAGAGCACCAAGCACTTTATGTACCCAAATATTGGTGCCATTTATTATTGAACTCCTCTATCATGGCCCTAGAAAAAACATACCCTTCGCTTAAGCCGAAATCATTGATCGGGCATTGTTACTCACCAGAAGTGAGTAACCCATAGGAGAAAAAAATTATCCTATCTTGGACAAGCTGTTAAATTTTGCAAATTTAAAAATTAATTTCCAAGATCATAAACCATAGAAGACACTCAATGAACAGCAAGACACGGGATTTGGTCCAAGATCAGGGAAAAACCCCACAATGGAGGAAAACCCTTTTTAAAATGCTCTCCTATTAGATTGTCTTCAAATGTTCAGCAAAGATACATAATTAGAGTACAAAACCCCTTTTACAAATAACAGTAGTAACAACCATTTTTAATATGACAGCTTCAAAATACCACCACAAGCCTCCAAAGGCTTCAAAAACAAGAGCAGTAGACACAAGTGCATGAACAAAGTGCACAAGTACGAGAGCTAAATACTAAGAACAAGATTCTCCAAATGCAAGATCAGAATGCTACTGAAGCGAGGGAAATATACCAGCGATCAAGCTCTGGTATGAAAGCAATATCAAGAATAGAATATCTCCTGAGCGAGATCAATACAAAAGCTAAATACTTCTGGTGTGAGAGGAATACCGACTGCAATAATACTTCTCTGGAGCAAGAGCATTAACAACAGAAAATAACAGGAGTAGAAACCATTGGTGCGAGAGTTGAACGAGCGTTCTAAGATCTGTCAATAGATCTACGAAACAATAGATCTGCCAATGATGATAAGAGATCTGCAAATCTACAATAGATCTGCTACTGATAATAAGAGATCTACTACTGATAATAAGAAATTTGCCAATGATGATAAGAGATCTGCAAATCTACAATAGATCTGCGACTGATAATAAGAGATCTGCCAATGATGATAAGAGATCTGCAAATCTGCAATAGATCTGCGACTGATAATAAGGGATCTGCCAATGATGATAAGAGATTTGCAAATTTACAATAGATCTGCCAATGATGATAAGAGATCTGCAAATCTACAATAGATCTGCTACTGATAATAAGAGATCTACTACTGATAATAAGAAATTTGCCAATGATGATAAGGGATCTGCAAATCTGCAATAGATCTGCGACTGATAATAAGAGATCTGCCAATGATGATAAGAGATTTGCAAATTTACAATAGATCTGCCAATGATGATAAGAGATCTGCAAATATGCAATAGATCTGCTACTGCAATAGATCTGCTACTGATAATAAGATAGATAAATTACTGATGTGAGGGCTTCATTACCAATACGAGAGCTCAATCACCAAAGCAAGAGAGAGAAAACTCGATGTGTTGCAAATGAAGGCTTCTCTTCAATATATAGAAATCTGAGGCAAAATCCCTTCCTCGAATTAAGTGTTTTGGAAGCTCCTAGAGTGATCCATTTGAATTAGATAACTTAAGTGATTTTATTTTGCACATGTCTAATTGAATCACTTAAGTGATTTTATTTTGCACATGTCGAATTGCTTTATAAAATATTTTTGAAATATCTTTTGCTCTTATGAAAACTAATTTGCTCTTAAGAAATAATTTGCTTCAAGGGTGAAAGGGGTTAACCGCATAAAGTGATTTCTAGGGAAATTTCTCCCTAGCTGCTCAAAAATTCAACACAACCGGCCAGCCAACAACCCTACACAATGTTTAGTATATGATGATATGGCAAATATGCCACATCTCTTCACCATTTGCATTGGTCAGACACCTCTAACCATCCTGCATTCCTCTTGAAGGGAGGTGGGTCACCACTTGGCAGGCACTTTAACCATTTTACAATGATGTGCTTTTACTTAATGTTTTGGGCATTCTAACATGGACAAAGAGGTGATTTCGAACGGTTCCTGGAATTTTGGAACTGCTATCTGAGGAATTGTGCTTCCCGGACACTCCCAAGGTTCTCCCTTGATGCTCTCTAGACACTTCCTAGATGCTCCCTAATGGTAATGTTAAATTCTTAAAGTAAAAGTGGCATTCTCCTTTATCTTTCATTTTCATCATTTTACTTAAATTTTTAACATTACCATGAAATGACTCTGGGTGTTTGAGAGTAGTTCCAACATCATTGGACTTCATATGGAGAAAATAGAATTTCACATCCCATTTAAAAGTCAGCAGACATAACAGTTTTCAGGATTTCAAGATCAAGGGGATTGTGGCATTTCATTACATTATATCACGAATGAGGGTATGTGATTAGAACTTAATCAAGAGCACCAAGCCCTATATGTACCCCAGTGTTGGTGGTGTTGATTGTTGAACTTCTTTATCATAACCTTAGAAAAAATGTACCCTTCACTCAAGTCAAAATCATTGATCAGGCATGTTAAGCTTTTTCTACCATATTTTAAGGCTTGGATTAAGCAGTTTGATCAAAATTGGCCAATGTTGACTAATGTCCTTAGAAAATTGAGGTAGAGGGAAAACAAGAGGAGGAGAAACTAGATTCTAGATGGTTGATGCTCGAATAATTAATCATTAATGTACCATGGATGTCATTTCCATCTTGATTTATGTATAAGTATGCATGCTTTGATATATATATAAAATAGACGCCTTTGGGATGCTTTGCTTCCAATGATTTTTGGAAAATGACGCTTCTGACACTTCGCTCCCAAAAAACGCACCCACTTCATCTCCACTTTATGCAACATTGATCTAAATAACTGACCGATATTGATTGTAAACTTGTTCTCTCACCTTACCAGGGGGGTTAGTTTTTGGCCCTAGTCCAATGGGACTTCCTCTGAGGCCTTAGGGTTATAGGAAGGACACTACTTGGGAAACTTGGATTGAAATAACATGTCCATGACCATTCCATATTTAACACTCTTCATCATTCCCTTGATTTCACATACATCCTTCGGGTTTGTTGTCATCGGTTCATTGGGATTAGCCCCCTCACATCCACATCCTTGAGTCAGGGCCAGAAAACTATGCCTCGAAGGTTGATACAACTAAAAGAAAGGTAAAAGCATAAGATGGCCACAAAATAATAAAAAAAAAAAAAAAAGGAAAAGTTAAAATGCAAAAGATGACCAAGACATTGATTAGCATGTGGACAAAAGCCAAGCATGAGCTCTACCCCCCTCATTAGCCATCACCCGACTCCTAGATGCTCCATCACATAACAAAGGAACCCTTACATGTCCCAACCCTAATGAGTGAGAAGTTGACTCATCATTAAGCGGTAAATTAATGCTATATCATTAAAAGCAAGCTTAAACACCTTAGTTATGCTCCTTATCAAAGCATTGTCAAAAAGAAGTAAAAGGCGCATTAGAGGGGTGGAAAAAGCATGCCGAGGAAAGGAGTAACTCACGCCTTCACAATTTCTCCCTCCCTATATTTATACACTAAGGATGATGGATCTCCATCTGCTGGTCCCATGACCATGGCACCTAACCATGAAGCATTGCCCCTCTATTGCCACCATTATCACAAACACCTATGAATTGAAGGGTTCACCTAAAACACGTCACCTCCCTTTAGGGGTTGGAATCACCTAATAGGGTTGACCACTTAGCCACCCCTAACAAGGTAGG
This sequence comes from Pinus taeda, assembly GCA_000404065.3. Taxonomy (NCBI): domain Eukaryota; kingdom Viridiplantae; phylum Streptophyta; class Pinopsida; order Pinales; family Pinaceae; genus Pinus; species Pinus taeda. Next base: position 331,696 of record APFE030176135.1, read on the forward strand.
GAACACTTTTATTAGACTCGGTCTAATTAGATATTTGAAGGTGATCCCATTTTGAAGTCTTATTATGCCCTTAACAGTTAAGTATGGTCCACTATGATGCATTTGTGGTCATTATCTCTAATTTGAGATGGTTTTGCAAGTGGTCCTTCATAGGTCAGCAGAAGCCTTGATAGCACACATTCCATGCATTCACACCACATGATGCGCAGGCCATACTACACTCCAGAGAGCAGTGATGACTTTGCAAATGCAGCGTTGCCCCTCCATAGCAGAGCGTTGGGCATTTGATGATTTCTGCAGTTGATCAAGACCTTAAAGCACCCCCAGATGCTGAAATGTTGAGCTCATGTTTCATGGTGTTGGAAATTCTTGATGATGTACGAGGTGGACCTAGCATGCCCCCAAGGTGGCCTTGACACCATTTGATGGGCATGTCGTGATCCAGAGTCTAAATAATGATGGTCATTCCCAGAATGACAAGGGAGGACTTGTACTACCACTTGGAGCCCCAACACTTGAGAGAGATTGTACTATGTCATCTTTCTAGCCCCTTGGAGATGACGCAAAGCACCCAGAGCACGGTTTTTACACATGGATGCATTTTGAGGCATGACTTAAGGGTTTCCCCTCAATCATTGAGTTGATTATGATGATTGGAGATGCATCTTTCCCATTCCATGCAATTTTAGAGCTTTTATTGCCCTAAAAGGGCATGACATCATGCCAGAGAGAAGTTTCAACCCACAAGTGTGGCCTTTTAGTGATATATTTTATTACATTGAGCTATTGGGTTGGCTTGTAACCCTTTTACTTCATGTACACTCAAAAGTAAATTTGTCATGGGGTTTTTAAACTAATTATTGAGAATGGTTGACCTCATATAAATAGAGGATCACTGATTTGCATCTTTTCATCATCACTCATGGATTTCAACCTCCTTTAGAGAGCTCAACTTAGCCTTGTGTAAACACGCTACTTGTGGAGATGTGATGATCTTTATGGTGTTGAATTTCCTTGGAATTTGGCAACTACTTAGATGATTTCTGAAAAAATGTAGATGACTTATCACCAAGATACAGAATTCCTCAACAATATAAGCAGTGGAATTACACACAGAGATAAAGACACGATTACACAATAAACACAATAGTTTTCTAGGGAACCCAATTGGGAAAACCCTCTGCTTTGTTGTAGAATTTTATTGACAGAAAATAGAGTAACTGAAGAAAACACAGTTGTTCTCACTGCAAGTACTTAGTTGAAAGTCTCCCTGCAATAAGTCGACCCAGCTCCATTATTTCCTTGCACAACCTCTGGTCTTAGCTCTTATTATTTAGGAATTTATCCTAATTCCTAGCGCACTTCCACAAGGAAATTCTCTGCCTCAAGACTGCGTATAGCCTGCTCCTAGATAAGATGTTCCACAACAACCTCTCCTCACACACCACCTGGTGCTATCTCTCGCAAACTCGTGAGTTATTGTCTTGTCTCACAACCTTGTGCACACACAAGACTTGATTGAATTATGTGCCTTCGTTCTCCTTTTATGCAATTTGATCATGCTAAATATGGCAAGTGTATTTTTAGAACTCGGACTTGCGAATGATTTGTTAACTGAGTTGAGCTGACTTCACACAGCATCTTGTCAAGCATAACTCCGAACCATTTCAGTTAGATTGTAAATATGTTAAGACACCTCGATTTGTATTAAATAAATATCCATTTAACATAGTTTGCCAGATCTTTTATACTTCAATTGATTTACAATAGAAATTGATCAGTCAGATTTCATATTCTTTACAGAATCCAGTGCGAAGTAGCAGGCAGACCAGAAAAGTCTGTCTCAAATTAACGGTCAGAATAAGTGATCCTATTTTACAAGATTCTTTAATTTCATGTTCATCTCTATAATTGATAGCATTTGAAAATAACAAAAGAGTTTCTGCCTATTTTTCTAATTACTATTTTTCGGTTACCTGATTTTCAACTGAAGTCGATGCCATGACAGTGTTCCAAATCTTATTACCTGGAAATTCCAATTAAACCAAAATTTTACGGATGAAATACCGATCTAATGGAGTATAAGATTTTGTCCCAAACAGTAAAATCCATCGAGCGAAGCTACCTAGGGTTTTAGCAGGTTGAGGCTATGTTACCTGGCCAAGGAAACGATCTTCTGTTCGCGGCACTGGAAGCGGAGAAGATAGAAGGGAAGATGCATGTAATTGTTTTATCCGAGTATGAAGGCTGTCAAAGTTCACATGTGAACTATAAGAATTATGGTAACTCTTTCTTTCTTGATTGAAATCAATAACTTATTCGGTTAGCTTTTCGTGGTTTATGCTATTAATTTGTTTTCATCTATACATCTATAAAGAGGACGATTTTTCTTTTGAAAACTTATAATAATTTATTTATCAAATCAACAATGGGATCGTTATTATGGTTGTTATCCATCCATGTTTGTTGATTCATCACTTTCACTTAAGGAAAAGCACATCATTTGGAATTACTTTTTGGTGGTTCGTAAGAGGGCAAAGTTTCACTCCTGTGAGATGCCTCTAAGTGTTGGGTCGTCAACCTGTTTATTTAGATCTGAGGGAGATGAGCTTTTAGCCAAATAGAATTAGTTTTAGGGCATACTCCAAGCCGAATAGAGAGAATGATTGCTTAAGGAATGAGATATTTTACATATAAATATAAATCTTCAACCAAAATACCATGTCATATTAGGTTGGTAAGATAATCATGTTATTTATTTTTTATTTTATATATAAAGTCGTGACAATTAACGATACAATTTAGAGATGGAATTCAAGACCTTTTATCTATGAATATGGATTTTTGATCGAAACATTATGTCAACCTGTTTGACAAAGTATTTGTGTCCTTAATATTTTATTCGTGTATGTAAAGTTGTCATGATCGAGGCAAAACTCTTAGGTGATAGAACTCAGGATCTTTTACCTAAGGTTATAAACCCTTATTCAAAACACCAAACATGGTGCTCAACAAGGTGCACACATATTAATCGTTGATTCTTGTGAGTTGGTGTAATATAACCAAAGTGCTCCAAGGATTAAACTCAAGAACTTTCACTGATGGACATGGATGCTTAACCAAAACATCATGTCAAGGTGTTTAGTAGTATATGGAGTTGTTATGTAGCTAGCAACTTATGGGATCACAATTAGGACCTTTTACCTATAGAAATGGATCCCTGACAAAAAAAAACTTAGGCTGGAGTGTTTGGCAATGTAGCCATAACATTACTATTTTATTCTTGTAAACAAAGTTGACATGATCTAGCTAAACCATTCAAGAGATGGAACACAAGACCTTTTACCTATGGATATGGATCCTTGAACAAAAGAGCATATAGGGGTACTTGGAAAGGTGTTGTTTAGGCTTCAAATAGTCCTAAGGACCCTATCTTTTTAAATTTTCTTATGTTGAGTTTAATCTTCAAATATTCATTTTTTTAACTCGTTTCACTTATTATTGACTATCTTATGATTTCATAGTAGTCCAAGACCTCAAAGTGTGTTTGATGGACACACAAATCCTTCCCCTTGCTTTTATCTCCATCCCTAGAGGTATACATGGTTTGTCATTAATATGTAGATCTGATTCTCATAGCATAGGTAGTAAGGGTGGGAGAGGAGCCAAGGGCATATCATAGTCATAGTCAATGGGTTCCTCATGAGAAAAGTCTCAAGGAACGGTGGGAAGGTCTAACTGGAGATTTTCTCATAACCAGCTGGAAGTGATCTAGCTACTCCATCGAGAAAATTGATGAGCCACTTCCCCCTTGTGCTTAAATTCAACTTTGCATTAACATCGTGTATCTTAATTTAATCGATTGCATTTTATGAAATATTGCATGTGACTTACAATAGTTCCAATTATTTAGCTTACACTTGAGTTGGCTTTTAATTGCATCTTACATACATGACCTTACTCTTTCCTAAGATTGTACCATCCCATTGGTGCATTTGATTTATTATTAGATTATATAATATTCAGGCTTACCATGATTTCATGTTTCTTTACATAGGATGTCATGCCTTATTATCCCTTCAACAAATGGCACGAGATGGCATAAAAAGCAATATGTTCAATTAACAAGCAAGAATGTGTCAATGCCACATGCGCATACAAGTGTCAAGAGGCTATAACAAATATTTTAGTGGAGCATATGGAAGTGATGCCAATCCATTTCTAATGAAGAAATGTCATGAATTAATTTACAAAGAACTAACTTTTAGGGTTATTTCAAAAGGGTTTATACCATGCTTGGGGTGCTTCATAAAATTTAGTGTACATGGTAATCCAGATTTAAACAGGAACGCAACCAATTACAGAGATAACCATAAATATAGAGATGCGATAACCATAAATAAAGAGATGCAGCGGAAATAACACTTCATTTCA
>APFE030176135.1:340169-366209 GCA_000404065.3 Pinus taeda
GTTAGAAAGATCTATCCGAGAACTACCACTTTGGGAAGGGCACCATTGGTCCATGGACCCATGTTGCCCCCAGATTTCCCAAAAAACGTCGTTTAGGGCCTCAAAACGGCTCCGGAAGTTTAGGACCCGAAAAACTGCTAAAAATAGTAAACTGTGCTACAATTTAGGAAACTGAAAAAGCTAAAAGAGACAATTGCGGGGGTCCAAATGGGATAGGTGGGTGGCCACCAACATCCACCTGGATCACATGGTGTTTGTTTAGTCTGTCGATGGTATCAGATGGATTAGCACATTAAAGATATTCCTTTATGGATTTACATAATTGAGATAGTTTGTTAAGTGGTTGCTTGACCTCAGATGGTTATTGGCTTAGTGTTCTTCCCATAGGCATTGGAGTTCTCTTGACAATTTGGTGGATGCCCTTCATTAGAATCCCGTGAAGGATCCACTTGCTTGGAGAGTGCCTTACATGGGATGTGGAGTGTTGAATAGATTGGAGGTTTGCATTAGGCTCTAGTTGGGATGCAACAACTTGGATTCCTAATCAGATTATTAGAGATGGCTCATAGATGCCTACAACTTCAATAGTATTCATGTATGGGTAGTTGACGCAATGGAGTACATTGCTTAGGAGGATTGATGGAGTCTGTGGAGGCTTGTGATGGAGGAAAGTGGACTTGCTCTACATAGCTACATCACCCTAGAGCCATTATTGTGCATGGCATCATCTTGGAGCATGACGCATGTACTTTAGAGTGTAGCCTCTCACGTGTGTTGGCCTACAAGTGTTCAAAGTAGGTTGCTTATAAGGGCTAAGGCCCACATTATATTATTGGCTTGCCTTACCTCTAATAAAAATAAAGGAGATTCTTCACATTCATATGTGTTCGCTCATTTGTATTCACTTGTATGGGGAGATGTGACCTAAGGAATTCACATTGGTCTCTCTCTTTCCCTCTCTCCCTTCGTCTCCTTCTCACACCATCGAGGTTTCTTACTCTTCTTGGAGTATCTAGGAGCATCTTGGAGGTCTATTCTTAGGGTTTATCCCTTAGAGATTATGTATTAGTGTTTTGCTATAAATCCTGGGGTGGAAATGTGAAGAAGAAGAGAAGAAGGCATCTTGTCTTGGAGGATGTGTTGGAGTGATTCTTTTACATTCGATATTCTTAGTTGCTAGGGTTTTCTTGATTTTCCCTAGGTGGAGTTGGGAGAGCTAGGATTTTGTAATAGCCTTAAGAGGAGGCAATGGTATGTATATGTGTTTCATCTTAAGCATATTAATGAAGTTTCTAGTTGTCCAAAACATGTGAAATTTCCAAGTTTGATTTTCAACTATATATGGTATTTATGCATTGTTATTTACAACCATATGTCTTGTTGACTTGACATGAGTAAAATGAAAATTGTTAAGTGATTTGACATATAAGTGAAGAATATCAGGAGTTGATTTAATTGTTGTCATGTTATTATTGTACTACTTTTATTAGTGTCGTGAAAAATATTTTTAGATATGTTTATTTGTTAATAAGTTTCCCTAAAAGGGCTAAAATTATCCCTATCTTTTGGAATATGTTTCCTTGTTTGTAAAGAAGTTTGAGTTGCTCTCAATGAAAGCATTGTGCTCTTTTCATTGTTGTTTTGTACCTTGCTTTTAAACAAACCTAAGGATGAAAAATCATAGGGTCAAGATCTAAGAAACCTTCTAAGTCAAAGATGAATATTTTTTTCATTAAATTTTAGATTTTGAGAAAAAATTTCATAATATCAGAGCTTGTGATGTTTGAGATCACTCTTAACAAAGAGGAAGTTTGCATATCATTATTTGGCCTAGTTGAGGTCATTGGGTGAGAAAACCTATGCTACTTGGGAGAAGCATTTGTGCCCTAAAAATGGTTTTATCTACATATACTATTAATTTTGTGTGCTTAAGACTTTTTAAAGATGTGTAAGGTGATTCTTGATCTTAGAAAGTTGTGCAGGTTGGATGGAACTTCTAACTTTGTTCCATGGAATCTCAGGCTTCAAATTCTTATCAAGGAGGGCAAAGTTTTGAAATATGTTGAGAAGGATATTCCAAAACTTAATGATCCAATAGCTTTGGCCACTTATTGAAAGAAGGAAGCCAAAGTGAAGATATAATTCTTGATTATGTGAAGAGTCACTTCATGTCACACATTTCATATAAGAAGACATGTAAGAAAATGTTTGATTCTCCGGTTGAATTATTTCATAACTTTTTGTGCTTCCCAATAAATGCTTTTGTGAAACCAGTTCTCAATTATTTTTACAAACCAGATATATATTATGGTGACCTATTAACCAAGATTAAAGAACTAAATGATTAGTTAATAACCACAGATGATCAAGAGTTAGTGTCGTCCTTCTTGGAAAAATTTTGTTTAAGGTGTTTTTGGTTGAGAAGATATAAGATATATCAAAATTTCCAACATTTGGGTTGATCTTGTGCAAGAAAAAATGATATTGTGTTATTGTTTAGAACAACAAAGGAAAGTGGATGTTATTGTTATCTTTAGGAAGATGAAAAATAATAGTAAGAAAGGCTTCAAGGAGATGGATGAAACAAATATAGGAAAGAAATACTTGAGTAAGGTGGTGTGCTTATGATATCATGTAATGGGACAGTATGCAGGGCTAGTGTCTAATGAAAAAGAAGAGAAAGGGTGCAAGACAGGTTCCAACTGGAATTGTTAAATGTGTAGAGGAGATGAAATCTTGTTAGAGGTTGTATTTCCGTGATTTTGTCTTTATCTTTTAACACCATGTATAATGTTGGTTGGACAATGAAGCTTTAAGGCGCGTGACATATGATAGGTCTACATTAAGTAGGACTTGGAAGCAAGTGGGAGGCATGACTATGGTACTTGGTGATGATGCCCCTTACCCTGTGAAAGTAGTTAGCTCCATTTCGTTTTGGATACCTTCAAGCAATATTATTGTGTTGGATCACATATTAGTAGTTCTTGGTTTGAGGAATAACCCTGACAATTTCTTAAATGATAAACGTACAATTGAGAGTTGCCTTTAAAGGACAATAGTGACCCACCAATGATTGTAGCACAGCAATTATGAGGAATTTGGCTAGAGTGGTAAGAGGCAGTGGCCTTCACAAGTTACTTTTTGATCTAGTAGCATATGTACATTCCAATGGGAGGTTGGAAGAGCCTTCTTGCTTTGAAGAGGCACATGCATAGCTAGAGGTCATAGAGTCAGGTTTAGCATTGATTATAGATCCTTTGATAGCATATTGTGTTTATGAGGATATGAGATCTTTCAATTTACAAAACTCTCTTTCAGTGATCGAGGAGAATTTAGAGGTTGTTGTTCCATATTTAGAGGCTCAAGAACATGTAGGAACACCTATATCTTCAATGAGGGTGAGTGTACCTTCTAGGATACATACTAGTCATGTTGCATTGGTTTCTTCAATCCGTGAGGCTTCTAGTTGTACAAGGGAGGAGAAGTTTGATGATGAGATTGACTTCAACCATGAGCCTTCTAATTGTATAGCAAAGGGAAGGTGTGGTACTTGATGAACGATGAAGTTGACATAGATTCAAAAATTACAGTTGATGGGAGTATTGTAGAATACAAAGCCATGGATAATGGATTCTTTTAGACGAAGGGAGTTTCCCATGATGATAATCTTTCCAAGGATCATGGATCCTCTTAGACAAAGGGAGTTGAAGGTTTACAATGATCTTACTATTATTTTAGGATTCTCTGTAGATGAGAGGGTTGACCTAGTTTAGGTTGGTCTAGTTTCCAAAGGATTTGAGGTCCATGAGAGAGACTCTCATGTTCATGTGTATATGACGAACTTGTGTGAATTGTTGCCTATACCACAAGATTTGTGTTATAGGATTAACACATGGAATAATATGGGTGTGTATCTTTGTGACTTTGATACATGTGATACACTTGTCTTGATCTTGAATGAAGATGTGATATTCTTTACAAAATGTCCTAGGCAAGTCATGATGTGGTGTCCATTAATTTTGGTCCATGAAACATGCTTGAAGGATCATGGAGTTTGGTATGTTGCTTTCATTCCATAGAGATATTCTTTCATATTCTTAGGTGGTCATTGTTCATTCGAGGATTGAGATGATGTGATAACATGTGTGATAATTTCTTTACACATTAAAATGGTTGATACTAAGACTGGAAAATACATTGATTTGCAAGTAACAGATTTAGTGGAGTTGCAAAGAAGTACATAAGTGTTGGTGTAAATGAATTCCTAGAAAGAGGGAGTGTTAACTTTTGAGGTTACTCCAAAAGTGTTTACATCATACTTGGGATGCTTCAAGAGAATTGGGGTATATGGTGTATGTTCAACCTGAAGTGAACCTAGTAGTTCACTTTCCAAGAACATCATGAATGCATAAAGAAATCCATGTTAAATAACAATGATTTATTATAAGAATATATATTCAAGTTATAATCCTTGACTATTGTAGATGTGTATAAATACATGTGGTGGGTCATAGGTTGTGTCTTTGCCAAAGGTCATGACTAATCATTAATACCCATTAATGCTTACGTAGTAATTGTTTTATGATTAATATTTATTACATAATAATCATTATATTATAACCTTAGTTGTACTATACCCTAGGTATATTTCAAGTCTCCTCCCCCTTAAAAATGTGTTGTCCTCGAAGCATATTTGTTAAAATCCTTTATGTTTTTGTTATGGCTTGCAATGTCTTCGCATGATTCTCTATTCTTGATGTTTTCATGGTTGATGATATGAGATGAGTTACGAAGAGTTAAGAATAACTTACGAATTGTGGAAAGGTCATACCACCTATTGATGGTCCTGAATGACTCCATCAACATTAAGGGAAACCACTCGGTCGAGACCTTAGAACAAATCCCTTTTCGTTTGGAATGATGGCTCCCACTAGAATTATGGGACCAATTTCCCTTTCTATAAAACAATATGAAATGGAGTAAATAAAGATATAATGCTCCAATATGACTAGAAACTGAATAAAAACTAATAAACTATTATGGATCCTGGGTAATTTGATGGCATGTGTGATTATAAAGATTTCACAATTATCATAACAATATAGATCATCATGTAATTATGAAGTTAAATCAAAGAAAGAAAACTAATTTAATTAAATAATTAATTAAATTAATTGGTTAAATGACCGCATATATTGAGATCTCGTTGTTCACATATAATTTGAAATTTCAATCGGACACATCAATAGTGATAATGAGATATTGATTTAACACATATTTGTGAAAAAAATAAAATTACATTCTACTCTAAGCAAATAAACAGATAAAGGATAATAGTACCTGACACACCATGGATCTGCTCATTATAGAAAGGCAATGGTTCGACTTGATATTAAGAAAAAAACTTAATTACAGTAGTGCAACTAAGCTTCCTCTTACAAAAATTCAAAACCCGTGTCTCTATCTGAGAGAGAGAATTTATAGTTTCTTAACAAAAGATAAAGATAAAAAATCTAACAACAACTTCAAGCTGTCCTAAACATAAGTAATTATAAGGAACACATTTGGATTTGGTTACAATAAATTTCCTATGCCTGGGAGGAAAACTACCCTTTGATGCGCTATTGCAACTCAAAGATATCAATCAAATTTTTCAGTTTTGGTGGAGATTTTGGTTGAATCTATATCTGACTCGTGAAGATGACATCTCTCAATGTTGGCAGCGTCTATATGGTGGTGTTTGATAGGCATTGAAGCATTAGCCATTGACTGTGTGGTTTTACCAAGAACTGCAAATGATGCTCTAAGTTAATCTTGGTCAATTGATCAATAATCTCAACCCTTTTCTTGGAACATTCCTGCAATGTCTTAATCAAAAGTTTCATATCGGGTAAAGTGCCTTCGGAACAACTCGAAATGAGATTAGATTGGAGTAAATTATCACTAATTGCGTCAATGATATTGCTTGAAATGTCCCGAGCTTGGTAAACTGTTGCTTCTGCTTGCTTTATGTGAATCTCCCAACTTTATGTGAATCTCCCATTTTCTGGAAGAAAATAATAATAATATAATAATCTTTATGGGCCTCTTTGATTTTAGGAAGATTGGTTGATCTTCCTTCCTCACTTTCCTACCAAGTTAGGAAACCAGAAATATTCTCCTCCATCTCTTCAAAGTAGTTTTTCATATATGAGAGTTGATCTGCTAGAGAGCCTGTTGTCTTGCACTGATCATGAATAATTGCCAATTTCTAGCAAAAGACTATCTGTTGTTGGGCAAGAAGAGTGTTTAACTCTTTAGCCTCTTTATTGAATTCTGCCAATTCTGGATTGATATTCAAATGTTCAATTCTTTTATGCAGCTCTTGAATCTGTGCAACTCTAGCCTGTGTATCTATATCATACTGAATTTTGAGAGAATTAAATCTTTGTTGAAGCTCTGTCACCTGTGACTGCCAGTGTTTTGTAACCTTCTACTTTTCTTCTTCAATACTTTGTTCCAACACTGAATTTTTCTCCTCTTTCTCCTTGAGTAGTTGTTGTACCTTTGTATTTTTATCAATGGTGGTTGAGGCATAAGCACCCGTAAATTGAGTAATTCTACCCAATTCCTTTGTTGGAGTTGTTGTGGAGCCTTTCCATAATACTTCAAAAGATGCATTACCAGGGACTAATGCCTGGGATTGATTGAGCTTTCTCTCCTTACTGCAATTTTGTGTTGAGGGTTGTAGAAAATTTCTAATGGAGGAATCTCCTCAATCTTTAAAACAACTTCAGAAGAAGGAAATGCTGGTATAATTTCTATATCCTTGTTATCCAAAAGCTTCTCAGGAACCTTCATTGTTTTAGGAGTCTGTTCAAGATTCTTTAGGGTGTCCCGAACCTTCATTCATTGAGCAATCTTAACAGCCTGAGACTCATCAATCTTGGAATTTAGAGCTTGATTATATTTTTTCCAAATCTCTTCTAACCTAGTATCAGGCACTAATCCTTCTACCTGAGAAGAAGAAGAGGTAACTTCTACTTTTGTTTGAGAAGAATCAGCTAACTATGTAAAACTAGTAACTTTAGCATCATCATTAACAATTTTCTCTCGAGGAACCTGCAATGAATCCATGGGAAGTTTCGCTAGTGTGGAGGCTTTGTATTGCATAAACTAATTCATTTCTTCAAGGGTCAATTGTTCCTTTACTCTTTGTGACACCTATGAATAAACAGAATGATTTTCAAATAAATCATCAAATTTGTCAGGCTCATGAATAAACTATTTGATACTTTGTGCAACTGTGATCTTTTTAACCACACTATGGGGATCATATTGTCTATTACGTATAGTAGGAAAACCAAGAGTTGAATAGCCTTCATTTCAATTTGTGCATGATTATAATTGTCTAAAGCAAATATACCAAATTGAGTTGGGAAAGAAGGCCACATCTTTTTGTTGGATTCTTTCATGACCTTGGAAATACCATTACAAAAAGTTTGATAAGCTATCTCCCTACTCACAAGTTTATTTGGGATGAACAATGGTAAAATATGAGGGTTTTCTAAACTTCCATATACCCTGATATAAGTAAATCATACCTCACCAAACCAATTCGCCACTCGCAGAAGATCATATTCAGATTCTAAAGATTTTCGAGGTGCCTTTGTACCAAAGATAACATGATAGGTTGGTAATATGGCCCTGTGGCATATTTAATAGAAATGTTGATGATACTTTGAGTCCCATAAAATATCATGATAAACATGAATAGGAGTAGGGTCTTGCAGAGTCCATTTCCAACCCATAGATGAAAAATCCGTAGAAAAACATAAAGAATCCATAATATAGGTATTCATATAGAAAGATGGGATTATATTCAGAAACTATGCGTTTACTTCTAAAGGCTAAAATATGGGTAGCAAAATTTTTTGAAAGAAAAGTGGCCCAATCAAATATAAACCCTTCTGGTACCCATTGATTAGGAAATTTTTGTACATTTGGTAGTGCATGCAGCCTACACATCATAGCATCAATTTGGGAATAAGGACCAACGAGAAAGTCAACAACATACTTACCACTCTCTTCCCTTTTGTGTTTGTTTGAGTCCTTTCTCTAGCCTCTAATTCGCTCTTATGCATGCCCATGCTCTTTAAGAAATGCCTCGACATATTCCTTGTCATATTTGCATTATGGTTCATGAAGATGATACATTTTCCGCAAATCCTCACTGGAAAAAGACCCAATGACTATGTGCTTGCTTGTAATAACCCACCTATCAGTAATACTTAGTTTATCCAGAACCCACTGAACCATATCGGTATAGGGAAGAAGTCTCAGTCTGGATGTAATTTTGTGTAGAAAAGAATTTGCCACATCGCTGAAAGTTGTATTTGAAACTGAGGTGGTATCATCGGTGGTCATTGTTCTCTGAGTAACCCTGGTTTTTTCATTTTCGAAGAATTTCTACATTTATTCCCATGAAGAATGCCCAAAATCTTTTATACAAACTGTATCAGAAAACAGTCCCAGCGTAGCAGTCTTTTTCTATATCTTCTATTAAAGGAGCAACAGATTGTTGTTGTGATGTGGCTTTCTTCTTTCCCTTTCCTTCCTTCCACATTTCTTCGTTATTCCAGGAATCAAAGCTTTCCTGTGTAGAAAACACATAGATCAGTGGAATACTCTCTTTAGCAGAGACTTAGGACAAACAATGCAATTTACAATATTAATCTTTCCTTTTAAGCAAATCTTCACAATATTGAGGCTAGTGAATGAAGGAATTTAGAATTTCTAGAACCATAAATCCACATTATCAATCATTAAGTGTGCAACTGAGAAACCACGTGGGCTTACCATGTCAGCTCATCGAAGGAATTATATCAGAGGATTATGTTGAAGAATTGTGATAAATTAAAACTCCAATGTGAAAAGATTCCAATGGAACAATAGTCATGAGGGATTCTCGGATGAAAAAGCTCAGATGAAAGAGGCACAAGGTCTATTTGGAGAATTATATCAGGAGGTTTAATAAAATACTTCCGATGGAACCATTCTAATAAAAGACTCTTGATGGAAATATTAAAGGCTTTAAAAGGATATCAGAGGAAGAGGCTATCAGAGATGCAATTAAAATATAACTATGATATGGGATGTGCCGATATAAGAAATAATAAGTTGTGGGGCTAGCGGGAGGTTTATAATATTACTTTATGGAAAAGTGTGCAATCCTTTCATAAATATTAACAAAACATTTTATATGACTCTTTCAATAAAGGAAGCATCAGGGAGTTATGCATCGGGGAGGAGCTTTATTGTAACAAACTTTAAAAGAATGTTATGATGTAATAGAACTCCGATATGAAATCTTTCGATATAACTTTAACTTCCAGAGTAGGGCCAATCAGAGTTTTGGGTTCTCGTAATATGTTTTAAATTGTAACTCCGATATGAGAAGTTCCGATAAGGAAAAAACCTCAAGTTTATTAAACTTTGTAACTAATTGTGAATATGCTCCAAATTTATTAAAACCAAAAACTTTATTAAAATAAAATAAAATATAAAAATTAAAGGGTCCCCGTTATTTATTGACAACTAAGTATAAAAAATGGGGGGGCCGTTGAATGCTACAATGCTACCCTAATTCAATTTTCTACAAGACTATATGGAAATCAAATTTTTGATTTGGGAAATGATAAGATTTTACACTTGATATTTTCTTCAATATGATAGGATATTTTATTAGATTCTCACATTGATTTTCTCCTAGGTTAGCATGTTGAATAATGTGATGACTTTTATAATTTGGATGCCGATAAGGCATCCTTGTATCTTGCAACTTATTTTTGGAAAACCCATATTTTGATATTTTTGATGATATATTGGTCAATAAGATTTCACTTGGATTTGTATTGGTTCATTTTTCCATAGTTGGGTTTTTGTAGCTAATGCCTTCTCTATGTCAACAAGATCACTCATTGTTTCTTTACAGACAATGATTCCTTACTAGTAAGTTGCTTTAGTGTTTCTTGTTGTGACTTCTTCTCTTTCTTCAACTTCTTAATGCATATAAGCACAGTAAGAATCTTCATTCGTTATGGCTCTCCACTTGCTTCGCCTCGTCCCGACTGAATTAGTTTCTTTCTTGAACTTGTAAGGGTAGTGAATCATTAGATACTTACTTGAACGAAGTGGGAAAACAATCCTACCCTTCCCTAGGATGCCTTCAAAAATCTTACTAAGTTGCATAACATGTGCCTAGGATGGGATGGGATTTTGTCGAAACCACCCACTCAACCGACCCACCCCACCTAATGAGGGATCATAACCACCTATTATAGTCTTAAGATATAATTTTATTATGATTTCTCGAATAAGAAATTTCCTCATATTTGGTTGGTAGTTTCTTTGTAATATGTTCAATCTCTTTTGTAAGCATTTTTTATGTTGTTAATTTTTGTTGTAACCCTTTTATATGTTGTTGAAATTTATTAATTCATTATTTTGAGTTTCCAATTCCCTTCTAGCAAGCATAATTTCTTCATCTTTGTTGATAAAGATTTTCTTCAAATCTCTAATTTTCCCTTCTGAATCATCATAACCTTGTTGTTGTGATTCCTCATCATATTGGATTGTAGCATTTTGTATATGGTTTATATACTCCAATGATAGATCTTTAGTGCATGAATCCACTATGAAATTTTATAATGTTATCCACTTTCCCTCACAGGAGATTATAAATATATTCATTTTCCATAGTTTTTTCTAGAAGCATTAATATAGATATGAGTTCAAATTGTGAAAGTCTTCACTCAAAAAAAACTTTCACATATTTAAAATGAGCATTCCATCCCCATATGAGGTGTTAGGGATGAAAGTGATATCACAACCAATGCAAATCTTGGAGGCCACATCCCAAGGGCTCTCACCTAATAAGTAGCTTAAGGATATAGTAGGTAGATCCACAATCAATCTGTCACATGCATGATTTATGGTGTCGAATGCACAAGTACAGGCCATTCATGATTGTAGGTAGAGGTAAATTGAATCTTATGACAAGAAAAGAATAGAGAGACCCCATTGTTTACATTTTCCACCCACCAAAATGATAGCTCGGGATAAGGAGAGGACAAGGAGTTTGATTTCCATATCCAAGCATTATCCTCTTCGGAAAAACTCACCTAGTACCTCCAGAAGCGTAAATATTGACATGCAATTTTGTGAAGATCAATTGATTGATCTACTCCTGTTGGTTTTGTGTTCGTGAGCTTCCTATACCACTGAATTTGACATGTTGATCCTTAAGCCACCACCTATCATGGTTTATAATTTAGGCAATACCGTGATGAAGATTGTGAGTAGCTTTACATTCACTGATTTGTCGGTAAACACCTTAGATCCTATCACTTTATGGATAGATTTAGGGCTCCATATCATGACTCGAGGTTGAAAGGAAGGCAAAAGGGATCATTGTGGGAGAGGTAAATAATCTATCTCCAGGTCTTAGCAAGGTGCTCAAGGGACTGCAAATATTTACTAGGAGCAAACACCTCCTATTCATGCAGAAATTACAATAGGGGATGCAGTTAGACTTGAGCATAGATACATCCATGACCCAAACATTGATGAGAAAATGGGCAAGTATATTCCTAACATTAAAAGCATGAGAACTAGATATCCTAAATATTTGAAAACAATGGACTTATATGAGCACATTAAAATTGAGATTAGTAAGTTATTGATGGAAAATGACGAGGCTCACTAAGAAAGATAAATTCTACATATAAATAAAGGAAGTCAACTCCATGATTGTAGCCTTAACAAATAAAGACCAAGGCCTGGATTTTGTACAATCACAACAACCTTCTAGGTATCCCTCCAATGTAGCAGTCAACACTCTATTTGAATAACCCCCAATATGCCTAACCTTTAATTGTTTGGTTTGTGTATCACAAGAGTAGTAGGTATGTTAGTTTTTACCATAATAGTCATATTATCTAGTAGATATCATTTTATTGGACTCCCCATTAAGTGATTTGCAACAGTGTAGATGAACAAAGTATCTTTTTGTTTTCCATTTTTAGTCTAATTTCCCAGTGGCAAACTAGCAAAACTGCTTTGTGTATTGTTTTATTTCTCTCGTTTTAAAGAAATTTCTAGATAACTTACAACAACAAAAAGAATAATGAACAACCCCAATGTTTTAGAACCTCAAAGTATGCCAATAGTAGAACAACTAATAAAACCTTGCAACATTGAATTGGGATACAATATTATAATTATTCATTTATATATGTAAATTGTGAATTTTAAATTCCTTCATGCCATTAATATATTCCTTTACAGGTATACTTGACTTTGGAAGTAAAAATTGATTCATGAAGTTGACATCAATATAATTGTCCACTTTGTATGGACAAATATTAATGATTACATCATTTCCTTGAATATTCTATTGAGTTTTAATGATCCAAAGTTCTAAAGAACCTTACTTCCTTCTATTTATTAAAATCCTTTTTTCCAGAATATCCCGCACAAAATTGATGCCACACAATAGGACTTAAATAATGTCTTCACATTGGTTTCTTTCTCCACTTTCTCTCTTGATTTAAACCAAGGGATTAATTTTATAACCCTTTAATTGAACTTTGGAAAAGAATAATATACTTTTTTTAACCATAACAAGAAATTGCATTTGTATTAAAATATGTGTTTGGGGCGCAACCTTACATCAAAGTTTACAAAATTCGATAAATCGGGCTATTCTAATTATTCTTTCCAACTACTTTATTCAAAATTGAGACAACCTAAATAATTTGCATTGTTATAGTATCCAATAGTATAAACTTGCCAAAAAATGCCTATAGGTTTACAAAATTTTGTAAACATCTTATATCTTAGAAGAAAGGATTTAAGGACCTCAATGAACTATCTCCCTGTCCTAAACAAGGATAGATACACTAAGATCAATAATGTCTAACATTGAGTGACTTATTGAATTTCCAATGGAAGTGGAACTAGGTTTCCTCTTACTCAAAGTCGTTTGAATAGCCTTGATTTTCTGACACACGCTAGAAATTTCCTCCTCATTTTGTTGAATTAGTGTCCCATGGTCAAATATCATCGCCATTGTTGTTGTGAGGTTGGTAACCATATGCTTATACCTCATTTGCAATTCAAGGATATCAACTTACAACTATAGTAGCTTCTCCTTGAATTGTCTCATAAGTGTGCCCTTCTTACCTTATGCATTAACCATTAATGCCCCAATTCCATGTCGTTCCTAGTGTTGATGAAATTTTCAATAGACCCACTAAGAAACATAAGATTATGAGCTATATATTCTACATAAACTTTGAACTACAGAACCCCACCCCAAAAGCTCAACCCAGGAATTGTCTACAAGTAGACGAAAATAGAAAAAGGCACAACTTTCCTTCCCAAACAGATGCCTTTAATGGAAGCCTCCTAGCATAGGTGATGACGAGAATTGATTATAAATGAAGGTAAAATTCCTTGTCCACGTACCTATACTGATATTACCTTGAATCATCAATAACATTGATAGTAAATGTGTAATGAAGAGAGCACCGACCATGATTGTTGATTAAATCATTAGTATAGCTTAAGCTCCAGCTACCATCTAAAATGATGAATCTAATTCGAGCATTAGTTTCCATTCTTGGCTTCTTCTCCTGTCACCTCCCATTTCCCATGCTTCTACCAAATATTTAATCATTTGGGTTGTAATTCATACCTTGTCTTGATGCAAGCTAAACACATAGCACAATGAAACTCATAACAACTAGATGGAAAATCATGGTGAGCTTATGCCCTCCTCCATCACACACATAAAAATTATGGAATGACCTCATGTCCCACTAAAAGATTCCCTACAAGTTCCACCATCCTCTCCTTGTTGATGCAGGGGAAATATTGGGAGTGATCCACTAACCTTGCCACATCAACCTAGAGGAGATATTGCTAACTTATGCATGCCTTGGTGCCTTTGACGTTGCCACCCACAGTCAACCCTTAAGGTGGCTCAATTTTCTTAGGTCCTTAATCTACATCCTTAGGGGATAGGATAATATCTCTTTTGCCCATTAATACTCATAGTTCCAAAGGCCAATTCAATTCCCTTATTGGCCATTCTATCAATGTCTAGATTGTTTTGATGTAGAACATGAAGCATAGAGGAAGAATGAACCCTATTTACAAAAAAAAAAAAAAATCTCTTAAGGATGCCAATAATTTGACATGTCTTAAACAAGTGTTAATGATTAGATGACATATTAGGTTCTTGGAATCTCCTATAATAATCCAATTACTAAGGTTATGGATACATGCCAAAATTAAACGTTGGACATTAACTTTGTTGTCTTTTTCAAAATGTATATAAGACAAATTTCATCAATATATCCTACTCAAATAAGCAAATCTTTGTCATTCATAAGTTATCATATACCTTCCTCAATTAAGGAAATCCTTATTGTTATTATTTATCATATATCCTCCTCAGACAAGTAGATTTTTGTTAGTCCTAAGTTATCATAAATTCCATTTAGATCTAAGGGTTGTAGAATTTAATTTACTACAAGCGCATTTTCATGGTTGTGAACTACAAGGTAAGGTTATAGAGTCTCTTTTTTTTTTTCTTTAATTTTTTTTAATAGACTTAGATTTATTGTTTGTTTGTTATAAGATATTTCATGCACATATATTCAATTTGGGCATGAATATGCATTGCAATTTGCAAGTTTCTATATGTAATCATATTTGCATTCATGGTTCTTAGGTATCCTTATCCATACTATAGATTCACTGTATTCAAAGGGTATGGAGTAAAGCTAATTATTGTCTTGACTTTACTTGCTCCATGCATGTTAGATACCTAATTTTGCAATTGACATAAGCTCACATTCTTTAAGTAAGTAAATTGATCGTGTTTGTGATTTAATTGTGACTCAGTTAAACTTTGCTCCATGGCCCAAATTTGCAACTAACATGGACTCACAGTTTTATGAGTGAGCAAACTGATCTTGTTTGTGATTTTATTATGACTCACCAATGCTTGGTTTTTGCTTGATTCTTTAAACAATCTAAAGTGTTAGAAAAAAAAAACGATTCCTCATACATGTTGCATAAGAGTGATACGGCCATGAACATAATGCATTTCTAAAGTAAATGTTTCACGAAGATAACTTTAATGAGAAAGTCCTTGGATGAATACAACTCCAAAGCTTCCGAAGTTGCAACATAATATATAAGACTAGCACAACCACATTAGTAAATGTGGTTGATATACATTAATCAATGTCATTTCCCCCCTTTTAAAATGAATGGCTCTAGCACAACCATTTGTTCTATAAGTCATGCATTTTATAAACCCACGAATTCACATGATGCCATTTTCTATTTGATAATTTGCATGGTAGTTTCATAATTATATTAGGTAAATGTTAAAAGGTAAACATGTATTGAGATGATGCAAAATTTGCATGGTAATTTTGTAAATGTATTAAGTAAATATGAAAAGGTAAACACATATTTAGAGATGCAAGTTGGTTAATATTTGAAATTCAATCCATTGATGTAGAGGAGATGACAAGAATATGCCAACATCTTTCATTTATGACCATAAGATAAATATTTTGATTAAAAGAGAGATTAATCTGTTTTGATTAAACGAGAGATTGATCTATCAACTTTTAAATAGGAGGATGCTTATCATAATAATTAAAAAAGTTGCAATGGGATATGACTAATTAAGTTATTGAAGTTCAACTGTAAACACTTACTATGTAGCAATGTTGATTATTATGTCTCCACATCGTGTTGCTCTCAAACAAGATTTGTCAAATGCTAATTGTCAAAACAAGAATGGCTTGATGCAAGAATTTTATATAATATCATGGCACCTTCTCTTCCATATCTAAATGAAGGGCCTCCTTAGCCTTGCCATGACTTTGTTAATGAAGCATGTGACTTATTCTACTAAAAGGATAATCGATAGTGTCAAAGCACTTTTTGGAAATACACTAATACTCCATCTTTACATTCGAGCAAGGTATAAATTTGAGAGGCTAATAATTTTTTTATGATAATTTTTTTTGGAAACTGCTCTTTCATGTGATGTTTTATATTTATTTTAACACATTAATTATTTTATGAAATGTGCAACGATCTTCCTGTAAGTTTCTAAATAGGTCTAGTAATGTTTGCTAACTTGATCATGTCTCAATTGCTGGTCATGCCAAGATTGATGATGGTAGCCTGGGTGATGATGATTTATTTGACATTTGAATTGAAATATTTATTCTTAGAGGGCATCTCCAAAGGTGTCATTATGGTGATTTAATGACAATAAAGATGATATGGAACCTAGCTATTTTTTCAATACTACTCAATGGCTCATACACACATGCATGCACACACAAACACATGTTTAAATTTTCAACTCACTTGTAAATTTGATGGTTTTAGATGTCATTATTAATGTGTATATTTTAAATTTGCCAATATTTAATGACAAAATCAGACAAAAAGGGGTAAATATTTCTAAAATTTAACCCTTATCTCCAAGGAAGTACATATGATATTGATTGTGTGAGGCATATTCAACATTCAATGTTATGTGTTATACATGTTTTCATATAGTTGCTCTCACAACTAACTAGTGTAAGAGGATAAGAGGTGTTGCATTATATCTTTGTATTATTTGTTATTATTAAGTATATAAATTGCCACACTATTTGTCTTGACCAGTGTATAAACATTAGTGTCAAAACATAAGAGGTGCTACATTGTTTTTTATATTTTGTTATTATTGAATTTATAAAATGCCTCGCTATTTATCTTGGTTAACCTATAAACATCAATTATATCCAAGAGTGTTAAAAAAATTGTGCAAGTTCAAATCACTAAGACAAGTACCATTGATCATTACAAGTAACAATTAACTACATTAGTGTTTGTTCTCTTGATTAAGCTCATTGGTGTGTCAATTTGTCCCTTTATTGTGCACCTTATTTGTAAGTTTGTGTCTTTCAAACAATTGAAGTGTAGTAGAGGAAATGACATTTAGATACATATCAATTTGAACATTAATGATAAGATGTGGAAAGATAATTCTCTTTTGATATTCATCCAATCAACCCTTAGGCTATTTTTTTATAGCTTGTTGGATTGTTGTGCAACACAAAGTACATTTGGACATTTATTTGTTGGTATAATCGTCATATTGTATTATCATCTTATAGTTATTATCATACATTTTTCTCAAGTTGGTCTTTGATGAGTAGAAAAAAAAGTTGTAGTTGTATGTTTTGTATACATGGCTCATTTACATTTTCAATTCTCATTGTTTGTGTAAGACCGTTCTATTGTGAAAATATGCTTATGTTACAAAAAATATGTTTGCACACTCTTTTACATACCATGTCTTGTCCTAAAGTCATAGGGTTGTTTTTGACAATATGTGAATATAAAAAATTTACAATTGTTAAATCTCATTTTTCTAAGTTTTGAGTTTTACACAATGACCCTTCGATTGGTATATCTTTGCACTTTATGGGCAATTGCTACTGTGTATCCCTTATAGAGATATCACCATGGCATATCCTTGAGGGTCCCAAATGTGTGGAGCATAGAGTCCATAACAAATTGGAAAAGTATCATGGCATTTAGCTTCTAGAAGGTCTTTGCAGATACTCAAATAGATTTTGATAGGTTGTTATGAGTGATGCGACCATTTCTAAGTAGCTTTTAGTATTTTATGGTAGTCAATTCCTAATCAATGTGTGAATTTGTAGATTAATATGCGCATTTATACAACTAGATGTTCTGGCTTGGACCTTTAACATAATATTTTGCATTTACTCAGTACCTTGATAGAACTAAATGTATTAAATATCACATGTGCAGACATTTAGAATTTGACACTCAATGTAACTCTTCAAGTTTACCTACCACACAACTTTCAAGTTCTTATTTAGTACTACATAATTGAAAATCTTGTGTTCAACCTAACACTTCAAATTCACCTAGCCCTAGTGGACCCAAAACTAAATAAAAAATAATTGAACAAAATTTAAGATGTGTTTATATTGGGGACATAAAGAACCGAGAAGAACCTGGGCACATTAACTTAGCATTTGATTTTGCATTAACTATCCTTTCTCTAATTCCAAATTTAGCACAATTAATGACCCTTTCTCCCTTAGACATCATTATTTCATAGATTTTCTATACTACTCTTTTGAATACAATGAGAAAATGCCTTTGATTTCACCCCTCGATCTTATTTGAATTTAGGCATTTTCTACCAATTAACATTGGATATAAAAAATTTGGATCAATGAAAAAGCTATAATTTCTATTGATTTTTTCTCCCTCGAATTTATGATAAAGTCACTTAAATTGTATTAAAAAAGTTTGGAACCTCTTACCTACATCCAAAGGAAAGGATGGCGAAATTATTTGGAGGAAAGTGATCATTGTTGGTATCACAACTTTTCTAAGGGGGTGTAGGTGACAAATCTTCTAAACCCAATTGAAATGACAAGAGATTGTAGAAGAGAGGACCATTCATATTAATTAATGTCTATAAAATAATCCCTTCAATGCCTATAAAATAAGCCCTTCAAAGGAGGTGATCTTTAGGTGAGGGAAACCAAGATCTAACATTTTTTCAAGATGATAAATCTTGTCGTACATGGGGTTCTTAACCAAGGGTATGCTTCTATTAAGATGACATTAGCATTAGTTGACGAAAGCTTTCTTAAAGCAATTACTTTTAAATAAGCCTTTAAAAAGATTATATAAAGATTTCCTATGTGATGCTTTCCAAGTAAAAGGATATTGAGGAGGAGTTTGTCACCCACTATGAATGTTCCAATCTCAAGGCTTGTCAAAGGAAGATAAGAAGGCTATGTATTTTTATTTTTACCTATCTTGTATCGACTTTCTGAAGCCCAAACAAGGTTATCCACGAATCATGAGCATTAAATGATTTGATAACTATGATAATGGAGATAATTGAGAACAAATCCTTTACATTCTACAACTTCATATGAAAAATTTATAAGGCTACACGAGATTTTGTTAGCCTAAAACTTCGTAAATGTGCAAGGAAGTTATTAGAAAGTAACCATTGAGACTCAACATCAATAAAGATACTATTAAACTTATCCTTAACCTTGGTGACCAATAGCTTATTACCAATTGGGCATTAATCGCCCTCCTTATTATCTCATATAAGGATATGTTTGAGGCCATGGTCATGCAAGTGAAGCATATTCTACCAAAAATATATATATTTATAATATATTGTCTTCATCAAAGGGTTATACATTTTAGAAAACAATGTAGGAAGGCACGTAGTGAGACATATGCTTAGGCATTGACAACCCCTTGTAAAACCAACATTTAGAAGAATCGTAATAGGGTAAAGAGGCCTTTCCTTATGGGCTTATTGAAGGATTTAAGGATGAATTGATTTTTTCTTATAACTATGGGAACTTTTTTTGAAGGAATTAATGTACATTTCCTTTAGTAGGTACAAATCAAAAGAATTGGGGCTCTTTACATCCATCTAGCAAGGGTTACCACTAGCTTGAACACTCTATGTTATGGTGGTTAAGTCCTTTTACTATCTTACTTCTCATCAAAATTTTAGGGTTTAATCAAAGGTACCCCACTCCCCTTAGCAAGGAACAAAGCAATGCGTTAATGAGATTTTTCTAGATAAATTTTTTCTCACCATTTTGAAGGAACAAGGATTTACGAGCAACATGATGGAATGGAACTGGATATTTTGCACCACCTTTGACTCACATACATAATGGGCCAAACCTAGCGTTACATTCAAAGCCCTTGTGATCCTTAGATTTTCCAATTTAGTAGGGATGGTCTTGGATTCAATCAAGTTAGATTCTTAGCATTTGATTTACCTTTCACGGATTGCCTAGAGAGTTGTAGGACACAGTCATGCAATGTGTTGGAAATAAATTAACCAAGCATATGGATTGGATGCTAAATTCTATGTTTGTTTTAATACACTAACATTTTCCCACGCACACTACTATTCTTTTTCGGGTTCCATCATGCCCTATCATCAATTTGATAAGTCCCTAAATTATAGCTCTAATTACATGAATATGGAGGGAGATATTGGAATCCATAATGTTAACTAGAACCTATATTGCACTCCTAAAGATTAGGGAACATGGAAACTATATAAACTCACATTTGAACCCAAACAATGTCTATAAAAATGGGTTCTCAAGGCATTGCAAAGCAATGAATCATGTAAGGTATTTAAACCAAAAACTATTCTCAGAGTAGCCCCCTTAGGTAATAAATCATGGATAAGCATGAACTTACAAACTCTCATTGTTATGCTTGCTAGTGTGAAGACAAAATATGCTTTGATTAATTAAAGCATTGAGAATCCCTAATAGGTCATGAAGCCACATTTGAAGTTAAAAGACCAATGTTTCAGGTTCAACCTATAAATTATTGACCATGATTGACTAAACCATTAGGAATCCCTAGGAGGTAATGAATCCATATTTGAAGTTTAAAGACTAAGGTTTTAAGTTCAACCTATATTTTAATTACCTTTATTTATGTTGGGTTGTCATCCTACTCTTGTGAAGAAATGTTTTTATTAAGCCAAACTTATTTTTAAATCCTAGAATTTCCAAAAGAGGCATATACATAATTAGATACATTTTTTATGCACATAGATAATATTGAGTACTTTGTTTATAGTGGAAATCTATATTCATGTTGCTTAAATTGAACATACTTGTTCTAAAACTCTCTTGGCTCCCATTTCCTATAAATTCATTGTTATCTTAGGATACAAAATAATAAGGGTTGTAGGAGAAAGAATTGCAACATAAATGGGAAAGGAGAGCTCAGAAGGAAGAAAAACTATGGCAACAAAAGTTTCGAATTCAATGGCTCAAGTGTGGAGAAAGAAATACATTTGTTTTCCATAAGTCAATGATACAACATAAAAAGGCCAACATGATCCTATCAATGAAGAAATATAATGGCACCATGATCACATCCCATGAAGATATCTCGGTAGAGCTCAACTCTTTTTTTGGGGAACTCATGCAAGAACCCAATGAGAATAATAGTGAAGCAATTTAGAAGATTGTTCAAAACATCCCCAAAGTTCTTAATAATGACCACAACTGTAACAACCCCTGGTTGATTTTCAATGTAAGAAAATATAATCCCAAGGTCATGGGACATGTATTCCAAGTTGAATGGTGGGTGAAACATCCTAGTGGGTGTTCATTTCGGTTAATTAACGACAATGGAAATTGGCAAAGGCAATGACAAAAACAAAGAGGCATTAATTGGCATTTTATTTATGAAAATAATGGAAAATCGGAGAAAAGGAAGGTGAAAGGTCACATAATTGCATGAGGACGAAAATTGAAGGAAAAATAGAGGAAAATGAAGAAAATAGATGCCTCAATGATAAAAGGGCTTATAAGGATCAGTTCATACCTTTCGTTAGTTCAAATTTTGGCACTCTCATTCTTGTTTCTCTCTCTCGTACTCTTGCACACTTAGAGTTTTCTTGGAGCACCCGTGGAACATTGTGGCATACTTTATACTTGGAGAAAGAAGGAAAAGTAAAAGCAGGAAAGTGTTAGTTCCAGTCTTCGCAGCTTGTCACCATGGATCAAAATGGGCTCTTACTATGTTTGGCTTTTAGAGATGTTTTGCACATGAGTTTGATTGAAAATCATATGCTAAGTATGTTCATCAAAAGGAGCTCGGAAAAATCTTTCCAATGGTATATAACACTCCCATAACCGGCTCCCAGATCAGAAGATATGATTGAAATGAATATTTGATTCTTGGTTATGCATGCTTTGAGGTCAGTTGCTGCACACAGGGACAAGTTTACTACAAAATAAGCTTGGACAGGAATTTTACAAAAGTGAAAGAGGCTTTTGTCCATCACATACCAAATAACAAAAACCTCCTTTATTTTATGCACAAGTGTTACTATGTGGGAGATATGCAGTGATAATTGAAGCCTACATTAAAACAAAACAATTTTTGCAGTTATTTTACTGTTTTAGTCATTTTAGTACGGTGCTATTTTACAACAGATGAAAGTAATTTTGAGAAACCCAAAGAGGTTTTTGTTAACCACGAGCCATATAAACAGTTTATTCACAAGTGTCATGAATTGGAATATTTGACTAGATCTTTACAACTCATTTTTACAGATTTAAATGTTTAATGATTTTCTGTTTTAGAGATGATTTTGTGGCACAGATTTCGAGCAACTGGAAACTAATTTCCAAAATTTGAGAGATTTACTTCTCCAACATGACCTTATCTACAAAAACCTCTTTCAATTTTGTAACAGGTGCTATGGTTTAGGAGATACGAGTTCATCTCTGACACCTAATTTCATAAATTCGGTCCAAATTTAATGTAACTAATTCTATTTTGAAGAAAATGATTGAGCTCAATTCCCTTAGTACAAGGATGAGAAAATTGTATATATTTTATGAATTTCAGAGTGTAATAGTTTGATTTTGGCAGCAAAGAGGCTACTTGGCATTATGTAAATTTTTCTTGAATATCATTTTAATAAAGCAGTTTTCTGCCCTTTGGACCTGGGATTCATCACGATGTTGATGTTTAGTATGTTTTTCCTTGTAATTCAATTACATATTTGGTTTTTCTGCTTTGTTTCGGCATTATCTAAGAGATATGTTAGGAATTCATCTGTAATGATTCTCCTTTCATGATGATTTTGTTGTTAGATGTAATGGTTGTCTTTACATAATTCATCCTTTGCTAGATGCCCTATTGAGCAACCTCGTGATTCTCTTTCGTCTAAAGTTGCTGCTGCAGATCCATCCCTTGTTTGATGCCTGCAGGGTAGTGGGCTTTCTCCCCGATTCTTCTCACATTCACTATCTTTATCTGCTTGAACATGGCACTTAACTTGCCCCAAGTTTGCCGGTAGAAATTGCCATTGACTCTATAGCCCAATCGTCCTTTCTCTTGCTATTTCAACCCAACACCTTTCAAGCAAATCCCTGCACTCCATAGCTAGCCTAAAATTTCATTTATTGCAGCCACATCTTATTGGCAAAGAGAGAGCCCTCTCTGGTCTTGCAGGGCTAGATGCCAGACCTAAAGCTTGGTCTGTGGTTACCTCAGAATTTCCTTTTCTCAGCCTTAAGGTTAATTCTGAGTGATAACATATTGGCACTGTTGTCGGGGACGAGGTGACAGATCTTCTCCGAAAAAGATCATTCAAGTTGCAGATCTAGTTGCTGATAGTGGACAATAGTCAGACACATATGAAGGCTGAAACATTCACCTAGCGACTCCAACTCAATCCAGAGATTCTAGCACTCACTGATCCGTTCATGCACTAAAATAAGATGGTAGGGTATGTGGCAAACCCTGTGTTTTGTGAAGTTTTAAAAGAAGTTAGAGATCAGTTAGTGGATATTGAAATTGATGAAGTATTTTTCATTACCTTGCTTCAATGTTTGAGATCTCCGAAGTTTCCTCCTAAAGCTAAAACTGGTTTCTTTGAGTTAGTTGTTGAAAAAATTGAGAAGGAGATTCAATATTTAAATGATTAGATCCAATCATATGAATTCCGAGATCCCAAAAAGTTCTTGGAAACTCTCCCTCCTTCAAAACAAGAAACAATAGAGCTGCCCGTGGATGTTTGCATTGACAGTTTACAGTTGGAGGTCTGTGTTGAGGAGTTAGAGCAACAAATAGAGTCTGGTTTCTTCAATCCTATTGCAGTGTACATGGAATTTTTTTTCAATTTGAATGATAAATCAGATTGCCTTTTACACAACCAAACTCATTATGTGCATGTATGGCTATCAGCCTTTCCAGCTGTGTCCTGGTTGAAGCACTTCCAAGCAGCATCCTTGTCACAGTTACTTGATTGGTTGATATGGCATTACAATATCACTTGGTCTTTTGATTTTGTTGCAAAGTAGGGTAGATTTGTAAATAAATAAGCTACCCAAAGCAACATTTCAGTTTCTGGTATTTGTTTATGTACAGGTTGTAGTATGTGTTTGTTTTATGGATTGGTATAAGTTGTTTTGGGCTTGTAGTTGTTTGGCCGTATTGCCCATTGGATGAGGCACTTGTTCTATGGTGTTCCTAACACCTCCAAGGAGCTTCCATCCCCAATAAGGCCAATGTTAATTCCAGTCTTTGCAACCTGTCACCATGGATCAAGATGGGCTCTTACTATGTCTGGTTTTCAGAGATGTTTTGCACTTGAGTTTCAGTGCAAATCATATCCTAAGTATGTTCATCAAAAGGAGCTCAGAAAAAATATTTCCAACATTATATTACACTCGTGTAACCCGCTCCCGGATCAGAAGATATGATCGAAATTAATGTTTGATTCTTGGTTATGCATGTTTTGAGGTCAATTGCTGCACACAGGGACAAGTTTACTACAAAATCAGTTTGGACAGGAATTTTAGAAAAGTGAAAGAGACTTTTGTCCATCACATACCAAACAACAAAAAAATCCTTTAGTTTATGCACAAGTGTTACTATGTGGGAGATATACAGTGATATTTGAAGCCTACATTAAAACAAAATAAATTTTGCAGTTATTTTATTGTTTTAGTCATTTTAGTACGGTGCCATTTTACAATAGATGGAAAGTAAATTTGAGAAATACAAAGAGGTTTTTGTTAACCACAAGCTATATAACAAAAAATTCTTTCAGTTTATTCACAGGTGTCTTGAATTGGAATATTTGACTAGATCTTTACAACTCATTTTTACAGATCTAAATTGTTAATGATTTTTTGTTTTAGAGATGATTTTGTGGCATAGATTCCGAGCAACTGGAAATGAATTTCCAAAATTTCAGAGAGATGTTTCTCCAACATGACCTTTTCTACAAAAACCTATTTCAGTTTTGTAATAGGTGCTATGGTTTAGGAGATACGAGTTCATATTTGACACCTAATTTCATAAATTAGGTCCAAATTTAATGTAACTGATTCTATTTTGAAGAAGATGGTTGAGCTCAATTCCCTTAGTACAGGGATGAGAAAATTGTATATATTTTATGAATTTTAGATTGTAATGGTTCGATTTTGGCAGCAGAGAGGTTGCTTGGCATTATTTAAATTTTTCTTGAATATCATTTTAATAAAGCATTTTCTGCCCTTTGGACCTGGGATTCATCACGGTGTTGATGTTTAGTATGTTTTTCCCTGTAATTCACTTACATATTTGGTTTTTCTGGTCTTTGTGGAGAATGGTTGTAGTAGGCATCTAGGTCAGAAGGCTTTCCTTAAAGCATCTAAAAATGCGTTAATTAAAAAAGAACCGAAGGAGCGCCGACTAGGTGTCCATCTTCCCTATGTGCAAGGAACCACGGACAAGATTGCTCGGATCCTTAAGAGGTATGATATTCCCTCAACCTTTAGGCCCCTCAACACCATTCGTAAATCCCTCTGATCGGTGAAAGATCTCATTGACCCTAAGGAGATGAAGGGTGTCTACTTGATCCCTTGTTCTTGTGGGACCCCCTATATCGGGGAAACATGGCGCTCCATCCATTAGAGGATCAGCGAACATGCAACGGACCTAAGACATGGGAGAACTAAGTCTTCAGTGTTAGCAGAGTATGCGGACAAGACCAAGTATCAAGTTTATATAGAGGAGGCCAAGGTTGTTGCCAAAGTTGCTCAGTTCCATCATCGTAAATTCAGGGAAGCTATTGAGATTGAAAGAAGGCCTAACAATCTCAATAGAGATGGCGGCTGGAAGATCAGTAGCTGTTGGATCCCTGCCCTTTTGTCCTAGTCTTTCTTTTCCTTCCCCCCCTTTTTATCCTTTTCAAGCTTTTGTTGTTCCCCCTGGAGCCTTCCTTCCTCCTAGGGTTTATCCTTCTTGCTCTATGGTTTTTTAATGGTCTTTTTCCTGTGTTTTTCCTTCTTTTTATTTTGTGTCGCTCTTGCTATTTATTTTTTCTTGATAGATATTAATAAAGATAAT
>APFE030176135.1:366229-426301 GCA_000404065.3 Pinus taeda
AAAGTTAGGCATTCTTCATTCCAAATGACAAACAAAATTACAGCATACTAGAGTTCAGGTGGCGGGTATGCCCGCAGGAAACCAGACCACCACCTTTCGGCCTTAAAACCTGACCAAAATTTAAAAATGTTTTGTTCCTTCTTCCTGTCATAGCCATTGTTTTGTCTATTATTGTCTAAGCTAACGACATGAACATAACTCGACACCCAGATACAGTTCAGATTCATCATCATATTAAACAAAAGAAGACACAACTCAGCTAATCCTCGTCCGACAAGTTGACTGGGGCAGGCTTTGAGGCGCTAGCACGAGGCTTCAGAATCTTCTGCTCTATGGCCCATTTGAGTTCTAGCACCAATTGTTCCATGTTCTTCAGCAGCAGATGGTTTCTGGCTGCCTGGACTTGGACAACCACAATCTCTTTCAGGAGAGTGTTCTTTATGTTGGCTGATTCTTCCGTCAGTTGGCTTTTGAGATGCTCCTCTGCCTGCTTGCGTTCCTCATCCTCCTCTTCACGGATGGCCTCGTTCACCTCCATAGCCCGACCAACCACATGTTTCATGATCCAGTAAAATTGAAGCATTTTATTGAACAACGTGTTCCTGCCTCTTGAGGTGCCTAGGTCCGTGATCACTTCCCAATCCTCGCAGGGGATCTCTTGGTTCGCGCTGATTTCCCGCAGCTTGCGCTCCCACCCATGGATTTGGGAATGGATCTCGAGAGAGATGCCAGTCAGGTACCCGTCTATCAAGTGGAGGAGCTTTTCAGAGTCGGGCTTCCTGCCCCTTTTGTTCGGATGGCTACTGGTGCCATCTTCCCGGTTCTTTGCAGAATTGACCTTCCTTGGAGCCATCTTGCCACGAACCTGGGGCTTAGAAATTATGGGAGCTTTTCGACCTATCACATCAGAAAACCACAAGTCAGCCTGATCACTTGTAGCGGCATTCTCAGCATGGTTGAAAGCCTGGGCCCTTATAGCAACATTCCCGGCGCGACGGCTTAAGGCCCACCACCCTCTTTCAGAAGCCCAGAGAAACCCCCACCAGACAAAATGGTGAAACCTTTTGGGCCTAGCCAGCAGGATAGAATGGCAATCGTGGTAGGGGCCACGGTAGAAGACCAGGGGTGCGAGGTCCTCCATGGAGCGCGGCAAGACCCGTCAAAGCCCCCCACGCAGCCGGACTCTCAGAACAGGACCCAGAACTAGCACCATGCAAGTCTTTCCCTGCCCGGGAGGAGGATAAGAGAAACAAACGAGTGCCCGAAGGGCCATTTTCATCTCTACAACTGAGATTCTACGCACTAGGGAAAAACATTTCTGGGCAAGCAAAGATAACGGAGTTACGAGCTAACATAATGTTTGAAGGACGAAGACGATAGGAAACGTACCACCTTTTCTTGCCGGAGCCGAGGAGGAGGGTTGGTCGCAGAGTTGAGCAGGTGCCTTTCCGATTTTTTTCATCGTTCTTACCAAATTGAATGAGCCTTCCATCTGTTTCCTCGGGCATATGGATGTTATTTACTCGTTGTCCTGTCAACCGGGCCTCCACTTGGCCGTTTAATTTTCTGTCTGACATCCCAGCCTCCCTATCTCGGGAAGTGGCGTGACTTGACCAACCTGCTTTATGCGTCTTACTCCAATATCCTCCCGGCTGCTCTTGCCGTAACCTTTCTGTACTCCTGGTGCCACCTGTCGTCCTTCCTCTGTCAATTATCCTGAATTCCGGAGCTGGCTCCAGATCCTTCCTTAATGATGATTCGGTTCGCACGTCTTCTCCGTCCCCTCGACCAGACCTACCTTGCCCCATCATCTGCCCGATTTGTTCATTCCTTTTACTTCTGCATGTTCCCACGGATGTGTTGTCCATTCCCATTCGTTGCGAATTTTCTCTGCCTCCGCTGCGTGCTGCCTGATCCTGACCGTTCGTCTCGGTCATGCCTTTACCACCTTTATCGACGTCAAGAAATTGTTGAAGTGGAGATTTCTCCTCCGGGAGTAGTTGAGGCAGACCTTCGCTGTCACTTTCTTTGCCACGATTCCGACAACCCCAGTTCGCAAGCCAATCCGCCGGCTTGTTGCCTGAATGTCTAGTGTGAGACGGAATGAGGTAATCTATTCTAGATAGGAGTTTCCCAATTTCTCCTACGAGCCAAGCTGTTCTCCAGCTTTTACTGATTTTTTCTGCTGGTTGTTACTGCTGGAGCTTCCTAACCATGTCGATCACCAACTTCGAGTCTCCCTCGATTTGGAGTCGCTTGAAATTGATCTGCAGAGCAATTTCCAGGCCCCGTTTCAGGGCGTGCAGCTCGGTTTCATTATTTGAGGCTTCCCCGCAGTCCATCATGAAAGTTCTTAGTGCATTGCCCCCGATGTCTCTAAAGACTCCCCCAATGCCAGCCTCTCCTGGGTTGTGTTTTGCAGTGCCATCAAAATTAAACTTTATGAATCCCTGTGGGGGGTGTCGGTACTGGTTGCTTTCAGCCACTTCTTTGGTTTGTTCTTTTCGTGAAACACCCCATTTACCATACTCTGGCTGAACTCAAGTCGTTTCAAGATTGCCTCCTCCGTTAGCGATGCCTGCCAGTCTTCGTCCTTCCAGATTTCCATTAGGATTGTTTCACGTATGTTCCTGATGGTTTGTTCCCAGATTGCTGTGGGGGTTCGGGGTTCCACCTTGAAAATTTCCCCATTCTGTGCTTTCCAGATGTTCCAGAGCATGAACCCGGTCGAAAGGAGCCAAGCGCGATTGACCACCGGATTCTGGTAAGAATTTCTCGGCCAATTTACTATGGTGTTTACGATGTTCTGATGATTTCTGTGATGGCGCTCAAACAATTTGAGGTGACATTCCCACAGGGAGTTGTTGACTGAGCAGTGGTTCATCAAATGTTCCATGGTTTCCTCTTGGGAGTTGCAGAGAGCATAGCGGGATGGGCCTTGGCTTCCCTTCCTCAGAATCAGGTCCCACGTAAGCACTCTACCGTGAAGTATAGTCCAAATGAAAAAAGAAACTTTAGGCCAGTGCTTGGTTTTCCAAAGGTTTTTCCATTGGTTGGTTTCCGGCTGTTGATTTTGATTGACTTTGTGGTAGTAGGCTTCTGTTATTGAGAAATTTCCTTGAATTCGTTTACCCCATCTAAGAATGTCAGAACCTATT
Source organism: Pinus taeda (assembly GCA_000404065.3). Lineage (NCBI taxonomy): Eukaryota > Viridiplantae > Streptophyta > Pinopsida > Pinales > Pinaceae > Pinus > Pinus taeda. The sequence goes on from APFE030176135.1 coordinate 369,388, forward strand.
TTCCTTGCTACTTTTCGAGATGTCATCTCTGTATAATACTCTTGCCATCTGTCGGTTTCTGGTGCTCCTTCCCAATCCTCTTTTTGTTTCCAATTGCACCAGTATCCTTCCTCGTCTGGCTTCCAGAAATTGCCAACTGTTAATGCCCCACTCTGGGACAAGAAGGCAAGGATGGCATGGAGGTTGCCTTTTTGTATGATTCATTCACGTTGTTGCCAAGCTTCCTCCCAGAATCTGGCCTTGTCCCCTGCTCGAATTTCCCAAAAACTGTTATCCCTTATCAGGTCTTTGCTGCCCCTCACCAAGTTCCAGATTGTAGATCCTCTGGTCTTTGTCATACTTCTCAGTCTTTCTTCGGTTTCCCCTGTCGCGTCGTATTTTCTTTCCCATATCACCTTCCACAGGTCAGGGCCACCTTGAATCCACCTCCACCAGAGTTTCGTGCCTTTGACTTGGTTGAGGACAAAGGGGTCACGAAGCCCTAAACCGCCATCTTTGGAGAGCCTGCTAAGCCACTCCCATGAGATTAGGGCCCACTTTCTAGTTTTGCTGGTCCCCTACCAGAAGAAGTTTTTGAACAGAGTAATTGGCTTTTGTCTTGTTGTCTTAGGGATAGCTTGGCACGAGAGATGGTAGTTAGGGATGGCCTGCAAAACTGCTTTCAAGAGGATTATCTGACTTGGGGCATTCAATGAGCGATGGGTCCAGTTCTCCATTTTATTTCGGATTTTTTTTATTAGAAGTTCCTAGTTGGCTGACCGGAATTGATGCTCATGCAGCATAATACCCAGTTATTTTGACGGGAAGGTTCCCATGTTAAAGCCTAGATTGCGCGCCAGGAATCTTTGGGTAGCCAGCAAGGTATTGAAGAAAAACACTTCCGATTTGTCCTTGCTAATCTCCATTCCAGAGGCTTTGCTGAATTGGGATAAAGTTTTGATAATTCTTTGGGCCTCCTTTAGTGTGGCTTGACCATATAGCATCACATCGTCTACGAATTGCTGGTGCGAGACCGGGATATCATCCCCGCAGATTCGAAGGCCCTTTATCTGATCCCTGGAGACTTTAGCCTTTATCAATATGCTCAGGCCTTCTGCGGCTAGGATGAAGAGGAAAGGAGACAGGGGGTCTCCCTGCCTTAGTCCGCGGGAGGGAGTGAACGCTTCATAGGGGGTGCCGTTTAACAGAATTGACATGACTGGGGTGCCAACCATAGACAGGATCCAATTTATCCATCTTTGGTCAAATCCATAGGCTTTAAGGATGCCTTCCAGATATTTCCAGCTAAGGCGATCAAATGCCTTGGCCAAATCAAGTTTGATAAGCATGCCTGGGGTGCGGGAGCTTTTCAGGGAGTGGATCACTTTCTGGGCCACTATGATGCCATCGGTGATCTATCGTCCTTTGACAAAGCCTGTTTGCTCCGGGTCAATGAGATCCGGCAGGATCAGCTTGAGCCTATTTACCATGACAGTTGCAAGGATTTTGTAGACAACATTACATAGGGAAATGGGCCTGAAACCTTGCAGTTCATCCAAGCAGCCATTCTTCGGGATTAGAGCCAGGAAGGTGGCGTTCAAGCCCTGGTGCATGCGCTTGGAACACCTGGAATCCTCCACTAGGTCTAGCAGATCATTCCCCATAAAACTCCAAGTCCCCTGATAAAATTCAATGGTGAAGCCGCCGGGGTCTGGGGCCTTATTTTTTGGCATTTTGTTGATTGTCTCTTCAAGTTCCTCCTTGGCGATTACCCTGAGAAGGGTCGGATTTTGATCTCTGGAGACTTTCTTAGGAATATGGTGGCAAATTTTTTCTATGTCCTCAGATCGGTTGACATCTGGTTCAGAGAGGATGCCTTTGAAGTGCTCCACTAGGAGTTATTCTATTTCATCTTGCTGTGTCACTCTGTTTCCCTCCTTGTCTTTCAAGGAGAAGATTCTGTTGTGTTGGCGATGGTTCAACATAGCTTTATGGAAGAATTTGGAGTTTTTGTCTCCCTCTTTTAGCCATTGGACCCGGGATTTCTGCTTCCACAGGATTTCTTCCTGTTTTCACCTTTCCTCCAATTAAGTGATTAATCTGCCTTCCTCCTCAGCCAGTTCTTTATTTCATCCTTCCAAGATGATTTGTTGCTGGATTCTTTCCAATCTAGACTGGAATTTTCCTTGCTCCTACTAGATGTTGCCGAATTCTTCCCTGTTCCACTTCTTGATTTTGCTCTTGATTTCTTTGAGTCTGAGCTGAAAAGAGTGCATTTTACTGTGGCCTTCCTTTCCGCTTTTGCTGGCCTGCCACCAGCTTCTTACTTTGTCTAGGAAATCACGGGCACGAAGCCAAAAGGACTCGAACCGGAAGGGTTTCTTTTTGTTCTGATCATTTAAGGCTATTTCAAGATTTATTAGCCAGTGGTCCGACCCTATTGAGGGTAGGATAGAGGCTTCGTAGAAGATATCTAGCCCGATTATGTGCTCTGAGATGAGGAATCTGTCCAGTCTTGAAGCGATCTGTTTGGACCCGCCTCTTTTGTTATTCCAAGTGAATTTCCCATTTATGGTTGGGATATCAACCACCCTTAGTTCTGTCTACATGTCTCTGAATCTTTCCATCTCCGGGTCTTCTTTGCTCATTCCACCTCTTTTCTCTTCTCTAGATGTAATTAAGTTGAAGTCGCTTGCCAGGATCCATCTCTGCTCCTAGTGCATATTTCTAATCTTTGTCAGCTGATTGAGAAACAAGTCTCTGTCTGCACGGGTATGGGGCCCATAGACAACCGAGATTACCACCCATTCACTTTGTCCTATGAGTCTGAATCTCCCTGTGAGGATTCTTGGCATTCCTATCCACCAGTCGGTAAGGACTTCTGCTGGATTCCAGAGAATTGCTATCCCTCCTGCACTCCCTTTGGCATCTATAGTTACTTGTTCATATATCGGTTTTATTTTATTGAGAATTTCCTCCATTTTCTGGCCTGGGGTTTTAGTTTCTTGGAGAAGCATAATCTGTGGTTTGTCTTTTTTGAGTCTTGCTACCAGATGTCTCTGTTTTCCTTTGCTGTTTAAGCCTCTGATATTCCACGATGTCAAAATCATTGGTTAACTTGGTATAGGTTTTGAAATACCGCTAATAGCGGGACCACTCTCCCTGTATTGACTAAGATTTCTCCCATGAGTTGGATGGAATCCTTAAGGTTTTTTCTTCCTCTTTTTTCCCCCGCTTTGCCTTGTCCATTCTGATCTGGTTTGCTTTCCTTTTAAGTCTCTTGGTATTCTTCTAGTGAGGCTTTGCCTTTTTCAAGTTTGGTTTTATATTGCTGGAAGGTTTCTGCATACAACCTCTTTTGTTCTTCCGGAATAAACCTCTCATCCATGTTCTTCCATTCATTCAGCAGTTTTCTCAATACTTCCTCTTCCTAACTTAGGTCTTCCCTACTAGTCTCCTGGTCTGTCTCCATCTGTTCAATTTGTTCGTCTAGTTCCTTATCTTTTTCCGGTGGCTCACTCGGGGCTTTCCTTTTTGTTTGGTTTCTTTTGCAGCTCTCACTGCTGTCCGAGCCTTTATCCTCCTAATTTTCCATGGGTTGGTCTTCCTCTTGATCCTCTACATGCAATATTGCAAAACTATTTGGTTTCGTTGGGGTGGATTGTTTTTCTTTCCTATCTTTCTGGGGGGTTTCCTTGTTGGCTTTCCTTTTGCTTCTCACCTCTTGGAATTCCTCCTGGTCTGGCTATTTCTTTTTTTGCAGGGGCATTCTACTTTCTTCTTCCTCCCTGGTTATCGGACATTCCTTTGCCAGGTGACCGTGGGTATGGCACCTGCGGAACCTAAACGGGATGTGTTCATAATCTATGTTCTGCTGCCAAACATCTTCATGATATTCAAGCTCTATTGTGTCGGGGATGGGGTTTTCTAGGTTCATGTAAACACAGATCCTGGCGTACGATGTGTATCTACCTTTATTTGTAGTTTCTACTATTTTCACGAAGCTTCCTATTGAGTTTCCTATCCCCTCCAAGATGTCTGGGTCCCAGAAGTCTATGAGGAGCCCAAATAAGCAAACCCAGACAGGCGCAGCTAGAAAAGTTTCTTTGTCAGGGTTGTAGCATTCTTCCCAGAAACGCATGAATAGACTGACATTATAATAGAAATATGGGCCATTTTCAGATGCCTTATCTCTATCTTGTAGGTTAAAGAAGATTACCGTAAAGAAGCCTTTCGCTCCCAGCTTGAGCTCGATGTGGCCTTGGGGCTGCCATTTTTGCTGAATCCACTTGGTAAGGTCTCTTTCCAACGACTAGACTCCTACGAACTTGTAGATAAGGGCGTGATCCCTCATATAGCTTCTGTACTTTTCCAGTTTGTTCGCTGGGATCACAAATCTGGGTTTCTCCGATGTACATGGCAGGCACTTTCCTCTGTGGCCTGTTTTCCAAGAAGTTCCTAGCATCGGGCCCATGTTCTTCCGTTCCTCTGTCTCCTGGCTACTCTGTCCGTCTCCTGCCACCGCATCCCGGTAGGAGGGGATTTCTCCCCTCCTGACATCTTCTATCATACCTTTGTTGCTTTGGCCTCTGTCAGTTCCTACTGGTCTGGGCTGTTGATGGCCTTCCACCCTTCCTTCGCGCTGCCCCAAGGTTTTCACCTCCTTGCCGCCATTAGGGTTTGAGTTGCAGAGCGCCTTCCGCTAAAGAGAATGTTTTTTATTTTTTATTTATTTATTTTATTTTATTTTTTTTATTTTTAACTTATTATTATTTTCTCGTTTTAATATATATTTATTCTAACTAACTATTTTCTTAAAATTACCTTATATATATTTATATTAAAAGAAAGGTCTTCCATATAACTAAATCCCATTTAAATTTCAAATAACTTGTAATTTTTAATTATTACATGATACCTTTTTAACTAACTATTAACTTTTTCCACTGGAAAAAAGCGGTAACTTTTTATTTAAAAAATGAAAAGTTACACAAAGCATATGCATTGAAGCATTTCCAGAAGTTGCCCATTGGGCTCAAGTTCTTTCGCACACAATGCAACGTAGCGAGGCTACCGTGCATTTAGAAAGAATGAAAGAAAAGAGAAAAGAAAGCAGGAAAGGACAGAAAAACTGGTTCCGGGAAGTGAGAAGAGGACTCACACCTCATGTTTTTCTCCCCTTCTTCTTTTCGACCTTGCGCCACTCACCTTGGGTGGGCTCAATCAAAGCTAGGACTAACTGTGTTTCTACTTTCTATTGCGTTGTATCCTTGTCTGAGTCTGAAGTGTCTGAGGGGTGATGCCGTTTGATCCCTCCCATACTCAGGTCCTCGCTTGTCTTCTCTGCCTGGTTTGAATGGAGCTGTGAAACCTTGTTGGGTGATGTGTTTTCCTTTTGGGTTTCCTTTCCCTGGGTAGGCTCAGAATTCTCTGTGGGGGTAACTTCCTCCTCTACTTCTGATTCGTCGTCCTCTGAGTCAGGAGCGGGAAATTGCCATCCTTTCCTCTGCTTCCCTTTCTGCTTCTTTTTACTGTTTGCTTTCTTGGATTCTGGGCATGTACTTTGCAAGTGTCATGTCAGCCTATAGTTCCTGCATCTGAAAGCAGTGTTTTCGTAGTCTAGTCCTTGCAGCCAGTTTTGTTGTTTGTATACCAGCCTTATATTTTTAGGCAGTCCTTTACTTAGATCTACTTCCACACAAATGCGTGCAAAGGTGTAGATCCTCTCATCAGTCCTTTCCAGATCTATTTTGATATATTTCCCTATGTTGTTCCCAATTCCTTCCAAAACTCGTTCACTCCAAAAGTGAAGAGGAAGGTTATATAGGCGGACCCAGACGGGCATTTTGGAGACAATCATTTTGTTTGGATCAAAATCTGGAAACCATGGGGTCATAAAAAGACCCGATGTTCCCTAAAACCAAGTCCTTGCACTGATGATTGTATCTCTGACTTCTGTGGATGCGAATTTAACAATGAAAAACCCCTTGGAGCATAAATGTATATCACATTCCATGGTCCAATTGGTGAAGATCCAATGAAATATATCCATTGGCTTTGGCCAAAAACTGTTAAATCGGCAGATTAGGGCCTGTGTTTCATATGACTTAACGAAATCTTCAAGTCATGTAGAATCAAAGTTGAGGGCTGGGGTTTTCCCTAGCTGATCTACTATGTATGGCCTGGGTGTATATCCACCTTGATCTGGAGGGGACCCTGGATCTCTGTTACCCTGTAAGATGTTTTTGTAAGAGGAACCTCCCTTGGGTTGATGCTGAGATGTTGTCTTTTTCCCCTTGTCTCCTCCTGAGGAGCTTGGATGTCCCTGGGGCAGAGCCCCTCCTCTCAGCCTAAGGTTTAAAGCAATAGTTGATTTTGGGCTAATATCATAGTTTTTGAGGGTTCTGCTATCCTGAAGGGACCACCTACCACTGGCCAAATGTTGGATCTTAACAGGGTATCCCATTAATGCCCATATTTGTTGTTTCAACTGCATAATGGTGCTTTCTGCATGTACCCACACTAGACTGGTTTTCCCCACTGGGGGTTTAATAAAAATCTGAAAACAATTTGATGTTACCTGTTGCCTGGGTTCTCGCTGTGATCTTGATCCGCCTAACCCGGTGTCGTGCATATGGCCCTTCTACTTTCGATCTGCCTTAAAGATCATATCCGTGTGCTCTGGCTCTGTCGTGCCAAGTGTTGTTCGCCCTATCAATTCATCAAAAGAGCCATTAAACAACCCGAGTCCGGTGGCCCTGTTTGGATCTACCATGTCATTTTTTCCTCACCTTCCGACCCATGATGCAGCCCCTCGTTAACTCGGTGGAAGACAGGGGTGTGGCATTCTATTCTACCCTTGCTCGTGCAACTATTTTCGGCCAGAGCCATTCTTCCTCGTCCTTAAGCGTGGCACGAAGATCAAACTCGAGGAAGAATTTGCTATTATTTTGCTGATCTGGTCGATGCTGGGTTGTACTGTTCATATCATATGCAATTCCACTGAATCCACGGAAAAACCAGTGATAAAAACCCCGATACAGGTAAGAAAAACGCGTCCGTGGCTTGAACGTGGGTCGATCTACCGCCGGGGATCGATCAACCGTGGGAGGTTTGTGATCTGGTTCATTACGGGGACAGATTCTTGACAACGTTACCGATTTGGCTTTTCCAGCAGTCGAGATCCTGCAGGGCCTGCCTGCGTTCTCGGCTCCTTTGCTGATCTGCAGTGTGACGGCTGCGGCGCAGGGGAGTTTAGAAACCCTAGCCATCTCTTCTGCTATCGAATTAGTTGCCAACTAACTATTAACTTAAACACCAATTAAAATTATTTCATTTATTTATATATTTTTTATATATATTTTAAAGGTATGGTCACCGAATATAACTAGCTTCCTTTAAATTATAAAAATGACTTTATGACTCTGGTCCCTAAGTCAAAATTAGCCATTAGAGGCTCTGCTCAGACTATTTAACATGCAAATCTGGATCTGTTTCTTCAATTTGTCCTGATGATGAACCACACTGGTTGGTTCGAAATGAGTCGACAAAGGTCTTTCTACATGTGATTTACGATGAAATCTCTTCTTAAAAATAGATTAATTTGTATTTTTAATTAGTTTAATTAATAATTTAATAATTTGTAATTATAACTTAATTATTTAATTTGTATATATTTAATTAATGTAATAATTGTAATATTTAATTTTAATTATATAGTTAATTGAAAATTATTAATTTAATTTAAGTTAAGATTTTTAATTAAAATACAAAATTTTGGTTGAGGTATGCATTTTCAAGAATTTTGGTAGTTTAGACACTTCAACTTTGAAGGCTCATAGGTTGAGTTTTACTTGGCCAAATGAGGCCTAGGATGGCTCTTTAGAAATATAAAATTATAGAGAATATTTATGAAGTGGTTTCATGACCATATTTGGTCATTAACTATGCCTAAAAATTATCAGAAAATTAAGCTCTGAATTTGCAATCAAAACTAATTTTTTGAGATTGATTTTTTTTTTTTTCATTTTCATTTGCCCAAAGCTTCTATTGTTGCCGATCCATTCTATTATGTCCTCTTTGACCAATAAGATCTTTACAGGGATCAATGGGAAGCTCAATTTTTTTTTATTTATTTTATTGAATTTTGATTGGAGAGTTGGTTTTTCTCATATTTTCTAATGCTGATTTTAGTATGCAATTTAATTTATTATGCCGATAGGCGTCTTTCATTGCGGGCTTGGGGTGGGAAAAACCTGTTTAGCCAAGCCAATTAGAGGCCTTCATTTTCATCATCCCCTGTCCAGTTATAATTTTCCATATCGAACTACCGCGTGGACAGTCGACTTCTGTGGACTATCAACACCTTGCCCTGAGTTATTGTTGACCTCCTTCATCATTGCACCAATGTAGAGGATGTTCATAGGAACTGAAGGTGCATGGTCAACCCCAGTGAGTTGGGGAAGCTCTCTGTTAAGGTCAAAAGTTTGTGCGTGGCAAGGGCAAAGGAGTTTATCTTTCAAAATTTTCTGCTTACCCCTTGTTGTTTGCATAGTCCGCATCTAGGACTTTGTGACAACATGGCTTGCTTACTTGCCTGAAATACACTGTGGCATCCCATTTTTATGAAGAGAATGAATGTTGGAAACTTGGAGGTTACGCAATCGGGTGAAATTGAGGTTCAGGATGGACTGCTGCTTTCAGATCCTGGCACTTGCTCCATGCCCATTTATAGTGTTGTTAACTTCTATGTCTGAACTAGGTCATCCATTTTTCTTATGGCCGTTCCCTGTATCTAAAATGACCACCCATTCCTACGCAGCCTCGTTCCCATGCTCATCTCCTTAGTTCATTTATTTCCAGGCTCCCAGCCTGTCTATTCCTGTACTAAATTACATTGAATAGGCATGGAAGCATGGCCTTTATTCAACTTCGTCATTCAATTTTCCTTGCAGTGTGGTTTGCAGGTGCGAGTATCTATGAATAGAGGTAGGGTGCATTATTACTTGCTTTTGTTTAAGGAAAATCATCGAAGATGAAGAACATCCAACTTCATCGAGTCTCAAAGACTTGAAGGATTTTCTTTCAAAATCAATAGGTAACTTGTCTGTGCCTATGCCAAAATATGTATTCAATATTGTCTTTCTCTGTGCCCCTGCAAAAATGTGTTTTCAATCTTATCTTTAGATACATCTATGTAAAAAACTACCAAGCAAATAGAAAACCTTTAATTGTTCTCAAGAGAATAGAAAGAATCCTTCATGATGGTTGAACAACAGTTTGTGCGCCCAAGTGACTGGAGATCATACACAACCAATTCTCTCCATTTCCATCCATTTCCTTTTCCTTTCCGTAACATGATAGGAAACTCTTCTCTAGCCACACACACATCTATCTAGGCATCGTCTCGGCCATTCTCAGGTAACAGGTTTTTGGCCAGCCTTTGTGTTCAACCAATTCTCCTCGGTTTCCTTCTTTTTCAATCTAGTCTAGTGTGTTCTTTCCTGACAAATATTTTCTTACGAAAATGCACGTTTGTCGAAGGTCTTTGGATCGACTGGAACAAACCAACTTGGTGCTTGCCCCCAATCCAGTGCCTTCATATGGGTTCTAACAGGGCCTCAATTTAAGGATTACATTAAGGGGACCCTATCTTATTTCTTCTTCTTCTTAGGCAATCCACCCTTAGTTGAATATAGGGAAGAAGGACGGACCTGACTTCAAAAACTTCTTATGAATATGCTTATGAACCCACCAAAACTTTAGGAGGAGATTATTGAACACCATGCTTTTATGCAGGGTTTGGATCCTTAAGGTTGTCTCTTCGATGTTAGCCGAAGCTTTTTGGATCGAATGGAATGAACCAACTTGGTGCCTGCCCCCAGTCCAGTGCCTTCATATTGGTTCTAACAGGGCCTCAGTTTTAGGATTTCAGTAAGGGGACCCTATCTTGTTTCTTCTTCTTCTTGGGAAATCCACCCTTAGTTGAATACAGGGAAGAAGGAGGGACCTGTCTTCAGAAACTTCTTATCAATATACTTATGAACCCACCAAATCTTTAGGAGGAGATTGTTGAACACTACACTTTTATGCAGGGTTTGGATTCTCAAGGTTATCTGTTTGATGTCAATCGAAGGTTTTTGGATTGATTGGAACAAACCAACCTGGTGCATGCCCCCAATATGGTGCCATATGGGTTCTAACAGGGCCTCAGTTTTAGGATTACATTAAGGGGAGCCTATCTCATTTCTTCTTCTTCTTGGGAAATCCACCCTAATTTGAGTATAGGGAAGAAGGAGGGACCTACCTTTAGAAACTTCTTATCAATATGCTTATGAACCCACCGAATCTTTAGGAGGATATTATTGAACACCACACTTTTATGCAGGATTTGGATCCTCAAGGTTATATGTTCGATGTCACTTTCACGCCCTGACACTCTCACCTTTGTTCTTTGTGATCTGTATTTGTTTTCCCTCTATTAATGTGTTTGGAAGATAGTATTCTCATATGGTATATGATTTCAATTTTGTGTTGTTTATAGGGATGACATTGTTGTGAGAAAGGTTTGACATCTAGTTAACGCATGAAAAACCATAATCGGCTGCTACTTAGGGAGGCAAAGAATTTTCGGCAGATGCAATTTTGTTTTGTATCAGAAAAATTTTCGATTGAAGTAGAAACTATGTTTTTTAGTGCATTAGTTTTTGAATGGTCCTTAACTTCGAAATGGTCTATGGGTTGATCTTTTACAAAACAACTTTATCCCCTAATTATGCAATTTTGATTGTCATTGTTTTGTCTTCTGATGGAACCACCTTTCACTTTTGCAATTTTGGTTGTGAAAATTTCTTTGGCTTCGACAATGTTTCACTTATTAGGCTTGGAAATTGTGTTCCAATCTCTCTATTTAATCAATTAATATTTAATTTATGTTTCTATTGAATGTTGAGTTGATATGTCTTTGCTACCTCACCTTTCCATGGAATTATAAATTCTCATAATCACATAAATTAAATAATAAATAAGCATTTCGATAGCTATCAACCTTTATGGGTTCTTTAATAATTTCTAAGCCATTTAATTATATGCCTGTGCTAGCTAGTCACCAACGATCAGTCATCGAAAGTCTCTATCTCCTTCCCTTTTAGTCCTAAAGCTTTGGTGAGCCCTTAATGACTACCAACCACTTATTGCCTTGGCGAAGGACCTAGCCCTGTCAAATACTTGCCTTTAGAAATGCAAGGACAAGAATTCTGACTATCTTATCCAAAGGGAAACTAATCGAAAGGACCTCTTATCTCCCTTAGTTGGAATCATATCCCCCTATCTGTTTAGGTTTTCCTATCTACATCCAGTCGATGAAGTTTCATCATAATTTATAATTACAACTTTTTTTTCCCGTGGAAAAGGTCATAATTTTATTCATAAGACAAAATTACATTTTGTAGATGCTAAAGAGCATATGTAAATGGTCCATTCCTATTTTCACAGAAACCAAAATATAAAAAAGTAAAAAAGCTATTCTTTTCTCCCTTTTTTTCTCCACCTTTTGCCATCCTCCAGTGTTGGGGGTAGCAGTTATAATGGATAGCTGAATTTCGATTATATTTATGGGAGAGTCCTTGTCCAACTCAGATCCTTCTGATCCATGAGTTCTCTTGTTGCTAGATATTTCCTTTCTTGTTGGCTGGGAGGCTTGTTGTTGCAAAGGGTTACTGGGGGCTTCCTCTTTCGTTAGTGTGCTGTTCTGGACTTTTTGTTCATCCATTTTTGCTTTGAAGTCTGCAGTCTCTGCTGTGTCTTCTTCTTCATCCAATGGATCTGTATGTTGCCATCCTTTAGGTTTCCTCTGTTGCTTCTTGTTCCATTTGGGGAGGTGGCTTGCCTGTGGACAAGCACTAAGGAGGTGGCCTGTTTGTAGACATCTGCAACATCGAAATGCTGTATTTTCATAATCCAAGGATTGTATCCATTGTGTATTATTGAAGTTCAGTGTTATACTTTCTGGTAGTCCCTGACTAAGATCTACTTCAACACAAATTCTGGCAAATGTAAATATTCCCCTTGTGAGTCTGTCTCCATCGGTCTTTAGAAATTTTCCCAAATTGTTCCCTATGGCAATTAAAACCTTGTGATGCCAGAAGTGTAATGGAAGGTTATGCAACCTGACCCAAACTAGAATCTTTGATATCACCATTGTGTTGGCATTGAAATCTGGAAACCAAGGGGTCATGAAGAGCCCTGCGCTGCCCCAGAACTATGGTCCCTTGTTGAGGATGTGCTCCTTTTCCTGTTCTGTGTTGAATCTTACTATAAAAACCCCTTGGGGCATAAGTATATTTCGTAGTTTGGTGTCCATGTGGTATGTATCCAGTGGTGTAGAACATCAGATTTTGGCCCAAATCCATTAAATCTACAGATAATTAAATGGGAGTAAAGATCTATATAGAAAGCATTTACCTCAAGCATTGCAATGGTGAGAGCAGGGTTCTCAGTTTTTTGTTCTACAATGTAGGGCCCGAGAAGCTTAGGCGTTGTTATTGGTTTGGTCTGCACTTTCCCTTTACCTTTGACTGCATCCTTGAAAGATCCTGTGTTCTTTGAGCTGGTTCCAGAACATCCACCATGCAGACGGAGATTGATGATGATGGTCGAGTTTGTGGTTATGTTGTAATCCTGAAGGGTGTAGTTATCCTGTAAGCTGCATCGCATGTAGATCAGATTTTGCCCATGTTCTGGTATACCAAGGAGGTTCTGTATTTTATACCTTAGATCTTGGATCTTGCTGCCCTTCCAAAACCTCAAGCAATAATGCCTGCCTTCCGGTGTTTTGATGAAGAACTGTGTGATCTCTGCCTCTCTAAGGTATGAATCCATCTGAGAATGACCTCGATCTATTGCTCAGGTTGTCCTGCTCCAAAATGCTAGATCATCGCCATTCTGTTTGCCTATCAGGCATTCTTCTGCATTTATGGCCTGGGATTCAGGGCAGGGAGGTGTCTTGACGATTGCATGCCCCGAGATCTGGATTTTGTGTGGGCTACTTGTTCTTCTAAGTGCCTGATCTATTGGATCATTAGTGGACTCTGAGCTTATTACTGCCTTTCGTGGCGGGAATGCTCGACCCATATCCATTCATTGGCCATACAAATGCAGCTTTGACAAATTCGGGAATATGGAAAAGGTATACGAAATGCAAGTTGTCCCTTACCTCATAGTCTATGCCATATAGGCTGCTAGATCCAGCCCTATAAGCGTCCATATTTCCCTCTTGCAGCACCTCCATTGCAGAAAACTGGAATCTCAGATCAGTCTTGTAGTCCTAGGCAATCTCCCTTACGAGACGCTGGAAAGTGAGCTTCCTTATGTGCCAGGCCTGAACCTATATGGATTTTTCGCTCCTTCCGTTGTTGGTGCAGACTTACGATTTGCCTTCGTTTCCAACAGCTTGCGGGCCATCTTCCCCTCGATTGCTTTTCCGGCAGTTTGCGTTGTTCATGCCATTTATCTGTATTTTTCCTTGATTCTCTATATCAACTCAACATGTTACCATTACAATTACAACTATTAACATAGGTCCATGCTCTTTAGCCACCTATTTACTTTTGACATTTATTTTTTTAACACACCATTTTATTAATAGCCAATCATCAATAAAAGCAGTTCCGCACTGTTGTGGTGTATAAAATTCATCTCATAATTTTCTTAAACATAGGCTTATGCTCTACAATTGGGTTCCTCTCACATGGTTTGGAAAATGATTGTGACTTATGGGATTGATGTTTTTCACAGTGATTTAAATTGGTTTGTCTGGGTTTCTTGCTATGGAGTCCCTTCATAAAAACCATAAGTTGAAAAACCATTCAGTTATCAATGCCTCTATTGATAATGGTAATAACATAATTACAGTGGGCAGATGCAACTTTACATTCTCTCAATTCTAGCATGTTTGTTATTCTTCTCATATTTGTGCCTCCGAAGGGCAGTCACGTGGTGTGCTTCCCCTACAGTCACTTGGAGTAGATTGTTAACCATGAACTCCAATAGATTGGTCATGCCTCGTTTCTCAACATCACCTAGTCGATTTCCAAAATGGCAAAGGAAGCAACTTATGGAGCATCAAGCATCCATCAATGTAATTACCTTTTTCATTTGTATCTTTACTTCCTGATTTTATGATCCTTACAAATTTTCAATATGTGTGCTTCTGGTGATTAGCGATTGAAAATACTTGAAATTAATGTTTAGTAGTAGGTTGTTCTTATTGATTTTTTATTTTTTTATTTTTTATTTTATTTATTTTTTTTTTTTTATTTATTATTTTTATTTTTTATTTTTTTTTTTATTTTTTTTATTATTATTTTTATTTTTTTTTTTTTTATTTTTTATTTTTTTTATTTATTTTTTTATTTTTTTTATTTTTTTTTTTTTTTTATTTTATTTTATTTTATTTTTTTTTTTATCATTACATTTATAGCTTTCCCATGGATTGATGTGTCTATCCTAACTCTTATGGCTAAGTAGATAGCTCCATCGCCCATAAGTCAGGGTGTAGACCAAAAAATGATTTCATATAATCTCACTCACCAAATTATCTCTCTTGTAATGAATGTCAATCTATATTTCAGTGAAAGTGGAATTATTTCCTGAATATATTTGTTGCATCAACTTGATCAAAATATCACAAGTTTTATTTTAGAAACTATTTTGCTCCCTTACTTGGAATCATACCCCCTATCTATTTAGGTTTTCCTATTTGTAGCTAGTCGATGAAGATGCATCATCATTTTCAATTACAACTATTAACATAGGTCCATGCTCTTTACCCACCTATTTACTTTTAGCATTTTTTTTTAAACACATCATTATATTAATAGCCAATCACCAATAAAAGTAGCTCTGCTCTGTTGTGGTGTATAAAATACACCTCATGATTTGCTTAGACAGAGACTTATGCTCTACGATTGGGTTCCTCTCATGTAGTTTGGAAAATGATTGTGAATTATGGGTTTGATATTTTTCCCAATGACTTAAATTGGGTTGTCTAGGTTTCTTGCTATGGAGTCCCTTCTTAAAAAACATGGGTTGAAAAACCATTCATTTATCCATGCCTCTATTCATAATGGTAATAACAAAATTGTAGTGGGAAGATGCAACTTTACATTCTCTCAATTCTCTCATGTATGCATTTCTTCTCATATATGTGCCTCCGAAGGGCAGTCATGTGGTGTGCTGCCCCTATAGTCACTTGGATCATATTGTTAACCATGAACTCCAATAGATTGGTCATGGCTTAGAAAGTGGTCCAAGATTGTATTGCCCATCAACACATCCAACAGGGAAAGCTAACCGAAAAGGATGGCCATACTAAAGCCTATGGAGCCAGTCCAATGTCACATGAAATCGTTCAACGTCTTATCAGGGACTCATAAACCTTATCTGGAAAACCAACTTTCCATGGATTTGAAGTCAGATGGCGGATCTAAGAAGAAATTAATCCTTTAATAAACTTGTTGCTACTTCCCAAACATGAAGCCCAACTTATTCTGAGCATATTATTGGTAAATTGTCTTTTAACGTCCATGCCCTTTAGCCACCTATTTACTTTTGACATTTGATTTTTTAACACATGATTTGATTAATAGCCAAT
The DNA here is from genome assembly GCA_000404065.3 of Pinus taeda. NCBI lineage: Eukaryota > Viridiplantae > Streptophyta > Pinopsida > Pinales > Pinaceae > Pinus > Pinus taeda. The sequence continues at coordinate 385,019 of APFE030176135.1, forward strand.
CATCAATAAAAGTGGCTTTGCATTGTTGTGGTGTATAAAATTCAGCTCATGATTTGTTTAGACATAGGCTTATGTTCTACAATTGGGTTCCTCTCATGTTGTTTGGGAAATGGTTGTGACTTATGGGATTGATGTTTTTCACAATGATTTAAATTGGGTTGTCCAGTTTTCTTGCTATGGAGTCCCTTCTTAAAAAAAATGAATTGAAAAACCATTCATTTATCCATGCATCTATTCACAATGGTACTTACATAACTGTAGTGGGCGGATGTAACTTTACATTCTCTCAAATATCGCATGTCTGTAATTTTTCTCATATCTGTGAGGGCAATCATGCGGTGTGTCGCCCCTACAGTCACTTGGAGCAGATTTTTGACCATGAACTCCAATAGATTGGGCATGGATCAACAAGTGCTCCAAGCTTGTAGCGCCCATCAACACATGCACCAGACAAAGCTAGCCAAAAAGGATGACCATACTAAAACCCTAGGATCCAGTCCAACGTCCCATGAAATTTACCAACGTCTTGTCAGGGAGTCAGAAACCTTATCAAGGTGACCAACTTTCCAAGGATTTGAAGTCCGATGGCAGGTCCAAGAATAAACTGATCCTTTTATAAACTCGTTGCTACTTCCCAAACATGAAACACAACTTATTCTAAACATTGAATAGAGCATATTATTGGTAAATTGTCTTTGGAGATTTTTTTGTTGTCTTCAACATAGTTCAAGGGAGACACTTTATATAGTACTTGTTGCTCCATTTCATAGATTTGAGGGAAGAAAATATCCTAATAATAGCTAGAAACCTTTAATTGTTCTCAAGAGAATAGAAAGAATCCTCCATAATGATTGAACAATAGTTTGTGTGCCCAAGTGACTGCGGATCATAAACAACTAATGCTCTCGAATAATTGGCAGGAAACCCACTGTGACAGTTCACCTAGGGCATTGGTTTGGCATTCTTAACATGGTAACCTCAGCCTTCCCTCTCTAATAGAAACATGATGGGATCATATTGTATTGGAGTGGATTCTAATGGATGATTTACAGAAACATTTCAATTCAATTTTGACATGCATTTTCTGGAGCTTGTTATGCCATGTTATGGCTCATTAATTGTTTTAGTCGTAGAAAATGTAAATGTAATTGTTTTAGGGGTTTCTTATTGAAAAGAAATATTTGGGCTTCACTTGAAGTCTAGTCGAGTCTGTCAATGTGGCCCACCGTTTTTTATTACAAGTAAGAAGGGTGTCTGTTGGGAATGTGTTGGGAATGAAAATGGAGGGATGGGTGTAGAGTATACTGATTAATAGGGTGTTTGTTCTTTTCACTAATGCCTTTCTTTGCAATTGTATAATGAATAAATGACATTGATTGTTTTCTGGCCTGGAAACTAGGGTTTTCAAAACTATGATTGTCATATCTTAACTGAATAGTTTCGATTGAACTCTTCTTATGCAATTTGTTAGTATCAACCCCGGTATGAGAACTTTATATTCATTTGATATGAATGATGGGTTCAATACATTTGGTGTTGGGTGGAATTTTTATGGTGCCGCTACCCTTTATTTGAAGCAAACAACTGGTGAGTAACATGTGAATCACATGCATACCACCATCTCTTTCGCCTCACTCTGCACATAAATGCACCAACATCTTCTGGTCACATTGAGCAATGTGGGAAGGCCATATTTTTCCTCTATGTATGGAGGCCTTGTTATGGTTTAGTTAGGTATCCATTGTCCATTTTAGAGAATGTTAAACTATTGCAAGGAATACATTGATAAATGTAGTTGATATAAGTCCATTGATGCCATTTTCTCTTTTAAAATGCCATTTGCTATTGCTATTCACTGCATTCGCCATTTGTTATTTTACCATGATGTCATTTGTTATTTGATAGATTATATGGTAATTTAAAAATTGATTAATTAAATGTGAAAATACAAACATGGACTTAGAGATGCAAGATAGTTAATGTTTGAAATTCCATCCTTTACCAACCATGACGTCATTTGTTATTTGAAATTCCATCTTTTGCAAACCATGACGTCGTTTGTTATTTGATACTTTGCATGGTAATTTCATAATTGTATTAAGTAAACGTGAAAAGATAAATATGGATTTAGAGATATTTGTTATTTGACAATTTATATGGTAATTTCATAATTGTATTAAGTAAATGTGAAAAGATAAACATGGATTTAGAGATGCAAGGTAGTTAATATTTGAAATTCCATCATATGTCAACATCTTTCATTTATGACCATAAGATCAAGATTTAGATTAAAAAAAGATTAATCTGCCAACATGCCAATGTTCCATAGGATTGATGTGGATCTATATAGTTACTATTAAAAAAGAGAGTTTGAATGGCCTCCCACTAGTGTCATGGATTTTGCTTGTTGGAAGAGATATTTGGATGGAGTTTTGATTGTTAGGGAAGTAGAGAAAGGGAATATATATGGGCACTAACTGTTTAATGGACTTTGAAGTGAATGGAATATGAGATTGTAAAGGATAGGAAGACGATGAAGAAACACATTTTTGAAAATTCATTTGATAGGGTATTGGAAATAAGATAATAACAGATATGATATTTTGAGCCAAACCTAGATGGCACTTTTGTGGAGAATAAAAGATCCAGTTAGGATGTCCTCAGATATTTTTGGTTGTAATTTTAATTTGCTGCATGTGCATAACTGAAGATTGATAGTAATGGAAATGGAAATTTGGGTGATGGCAATGTCTAAGGGGTAGCAATCATCTGAGATAGTTTGGTCATGGATTTTTGAACTGAATTGCTTGAAAGCAATATGAAATGTTTCATAGATACCTTGTCTTAAAGGGAGCTTTGAGGATTAGGTTCGAGGAAGAACTTGGCCAGATTAGTCCTTTTTTTTTTTTCTAATTTAAGACAACCCACACATGCACATCTAAAGTTGGAGAGTAGGTTCAAGGATGAACTAGGCTAGAATAGTCCCTTCGTTTTTAAAATTTCGGGCGATCCACAGACACACATCTAAAGTTAAAAATCATTCTAATTGAAGTTGTTGATATTGAAGATAGGTTCAATCTTGTGCTTATTAGTTTCTATAATTTGTCTTGCAACTTATGAATTAGTCCACAAACTTGGTCATTTTGAGAAGCCATGAATACTCATATCTGGAGCCTAAGTCAACTAGTGCATGGTTTAAAAAAAAAATCCCAATGCAATTAAAAAAAATAACATTATTTGTCATTAAGTTTGATTAAGATAATTTAGCAAATTCCATTTACAAATATATTTTAACTTCAAATTGGATGAAAAAAATGTCAAATTGAATGTCAAGACTAGTGCACTTCAAACTGGTCACAATAGTGCATGAATTCCAAGGCAAACTGAATCCGCTAGGTACTATACGGATTTGCTGCCACTAGAACTGGCCAAGCAACTAGGTAAAATTCTTAACTTTTCATCTTCTACCTTTGTAAATGGAAGTACTGTTGCACTAAGTGGTGATGTTTGTTAGTTTTTGCATTGCGTAAAGTCCAGTTCTTCGTTGTCTTGGAAATTTAGTGTTACGACATATGGAGTTGTTATTATTGAAAAATTTAGTAAGGTTCAGGTTAGGTCCAGATAATTATATCTGAATTATGGATAGTAAGTTGAGGTTTGGATTATGGATATTCCATTGAAGTCTCCCTTGAAATACATTTTAATTGTTTCTATTCATATATAATTGATGAGTTGATTGCTTAATCTCTCTCTTATGGACATGATAAGTGGATCTTTGAGGCTATTTCAACTATTTCCCATAGTTATTTTAAATATGACGCTTCTTCCAATCTTGGTATCCCTGTGAACTGTTCCATGTCAAAAAAAATTCATAGACTTAATGTTCGTCTTTCTCTCAGGTATTGAGAAGATGAAAACAAACTCTTTTCTAGGCGATCAATAGGATTTAATTGTAATCAAGATTGTCACAACTCTAGAAAATGGTCATTTGTATTTTTGCTACTATAAGCTTGATAAATCTTTTATGGATAATAGTCCAATGTGTTATATATAAAGGCAAAATTAGAACTCTTGTTTTTATATCAGGTTTTATCATTATTGTAGATGTCATTTTGGTGTATTGCTTTAATACAAAATGAGTTTCAGTGAAAAATCGTCAGATGGAAATAGAAATTTCAGTGAAAATGGTCTTTTGTAAGATGTAAATATACTTAAATAGAGAATGAAATCCTTCAAAATTATTAACAGGCTCTCGAATTTAGAAGATTACAAAAAGGGCCTTAGAATTATAAATTCATACAACTATTCTCAGATATATAATCTCTCATCCTTCCCTCCTATGTAATCAGATAGAAATAAGATACTCTTTGCAATTTTATTTCATTTGCAGCTAGAGACCTACATAGTTGCTTCCTAAGTGTCTTTCAGTTCATGGAAGAAACTCTTGCATGACCATTTCTAAATTTCATCAATGTTTTAATGAACATGGACTTCCATATAAAACTTTGGACCCTGTCAATCTAGCTAATCCCAACGTTATGGTTCCTTTGTGTAGAGGTTGAGACTAGCTCACTTTTTTCTTTGCTTTTTTTCCAAATGGCGAGATTGGACTTAAAACACAATATGTCCTTATGGATTTTGAATATGTATAGATTTTAGTGACTTTGAGATTTGCTAGAATGTTGTACTCCCTTCATTTTCACAACTAGAAACATACATTAAATTTCTTGACTTGTTTAATTTCAACAATGCCATTTATTGTTCTGGCAAATCTTCTAACTGCAACTTGGAACTCCTTTATTTATCCGTTATCGTTATTGGTGCTTGATTCCTACTAGCTATTGCTATTCATCTCCTTGTTCTTGGCCTTTAGATAGATCATGTACTTGTATTATCATAATGCAATTTCCCCATATATTCCGGTTTCCACTGTTTTACTTTATAGTTAATTTATCCATGAGCCAAACCATTGTAAAGCCAATACGATATTTGCTCTAAATTGTAGCTTGTTGCATGTGCTTGAAATTTTATTATTTAATCATGCTTCCTATTACAGTTTTCATCGTGCACGGAGGGAGGGATGTTTTGTAGTGGCCAATGGACAAATTCTCTATCTTGTAATGAATGTCAATCTATATGTGAGTGAAAGTGGAATTATTTCCTAAATATATTTGCCGCATCAACTTCATCAAAGTATCACAAGTTTTCTTTTAGAAACTATTTTATAAATTTATTCTACTTTAGTTTTGTTTCTTCTCATCATCATAAAAAAATTATTCTCTATCATCCATGACCTACCGTTTGAATAGTAAGTTGGGGTTGTTTCCATGAGGAGACCTCGTTTTTAATCTTCTGGACACCCCTTATTGGGAAATTTGAACATTGAAATTGAAAAAGTAGTATCTGATACTAGTCTATCCACTAATCCTTTGGTCCTATTAAACACTTTGCTCATTTAAAATAGAAAACTTTATCTCTGCCCATTTCTTACATAGGTTTTAGGGTTGTTATTCATTACTTAATCATAAGCTTAGATAATCCAATTCCTTATTTTTTATTACTCCATCAAAGCTTCTCATTTTTACATAAGGAGACTGTCATACTCTGGACTTAAACTGTAACCAACTGTGATATCTATCTTCTATTATATTGACAACAATCAAAATTTCTTTTGTGGTATGATTTTTTTATCCAATAATGATATTTGTAGTGCTTCGACTTTCTGGCTGGATCGAATTCAAAATGGTTTTGGAGACATTTTCATAGCTGATTTAAATGTTTGGAGGCATTTTCATATCTTCCTTAGTGTGGGACTTGTAACGCCATCATGTAACATGTTTAATCAATTTTTTCAAAGAAATCGATTCCATGATATGCATTGTTTTTCCCTTCGCTTGCTTTTTTAATCATGGAAAAATTTTCTTTGGCACATCCACATTACACAAACAAATAAATAAATAGCCTAAGCAATCTCTTCGTTACTCGTATGCCCGCCAGTTTCACACATATTCCCCCCCCCTCCCCCCCACCCCTCGTGTTTTTAAATCTTCCGCACTTTTCCCTTAATTTTTTTCCTCCCTTCATGTCTTATAAAGTAAACATTGTAGCCTTCTCCTTAATTTTAATATGCATACTAACTTTTTTGTTATACACTTACAATTGAATTTTACCTATAGCTCCTCTCTTCAAACAACAAAGACGCTTCACAATGGAGACAACCTTGACTAGCAATGCACTTTCATTACTGCTGGTTGGTTGCACTGAAATGCAACCACTCCTCTAGGATGTCGCCATCGAACACATCTACCCTACTAGGTCTATAAACCCCTGTTACCTCCTCTCTCTTTCTAACAAAACTCATAGCCATGAGGTCTTGCTATCTTCCTCCCACAATGTGCTTGCGACAGTTGGAACCCTACAGATCTGCTCCGTTGTGCTCCTCAGAAAGAGCTCATTCACATCTGTTCATGGGTCTTCGTGCATTTCAAACTTCCCCCTTGTCTCCCTCACCTCCCTCTCCTTTTATGTCGCTTTCACTTGCAATTGATATATTGATGTTTCTTTTCCCCTCTTAATTCACACTTTCTTTCTTCCTATTTTCAGGTCGATATGTGTCCTTGAATTTGAAATCCTCCAACCTACAACAGTTTTGGTCAGCGAGCCAACCCCTCTCATTCTCTCCACCGAACAAACACTCCATGTCATCTCATCCTCGTCTGATGCATCCAACTTTATTTCGAACCCCTTGGTAAGCACCCAAACTCCAATCCAGCCATACAGTGCCCCTACAACTACAAACCTACTCCCTTTCAAGGCCCTTATCCCATCATATAAATTTTGGTCCATCCAAGGTAGATTGCTCACAAAAACACCCCTACGTGAATACACCACCTCACGTGGCTCTAAGAAATTACTTGGCTTTGACCTTGTTGACCATGACGACGACTCAATCCATGTATGTGCCTTCAATGACTTGGAAACCTCCCTCCATTCTCTCGTTTAAATCGATCAAATATACACTATTTCAAATGGCACCATAAAGGTTCTGAACCCTACCTACAATCATATTAACCAACCTTTTAAATCCTTCTCTTCTCCACATCAAACTTGTCTCCCTCATACATGATGATACATCAATCCCTTCCCATAAATTCCATTTTGTGTGAATTAGTTCACTCAACCTTTCATCACTCAACTCAATTGGTTATGTTATATTGTTGTTAGCTCAACTTCTCCTACCTCCATTATATGCAGATGCAATGGCTCCGAGACTCCAAAAAAAGCTATCTCACTTCATGACACATCTAGCTGCGGCATTGATGTGATTCTTTGGGGCATACACTACCATGTCGAGGGCCGTGAACTGTCCAAACTCCATATGGCGCGAACCACTGTAGTCCTTGCAACACAAAGGGGGTTGTGTCATCGAGTTCAATGGTCGAACTGTTGGGACTACCCACACCACCTACCTTGCTATCAATCCAGATATTGCTGAAAAAATCAACTCGTACAATGGTTTCAGGAAGCAGGCATCAACTCATCCACACCCTTACTTAGTCGGAAGTATATAGGCACAACCAGCAGACCCATCAATGCAAAAGGAATAGTTGAGCTAAGAAAAAAATATGTGGGTTTCCCTTTGTGCTACAACTACATATACCAACATAGAATATTTCTACTTTCTCGCATGCCTCCTTAACCTTGACGGGGTGCAATGCATGAAAAAAATTGTCTGCCAAAATGAAAATGCATGGAATTGTACAAAATGTGAGGGATCCTTCCTTGAATGTGACTACCACTATGTGTTATGGCTTGAATTGCATGACCACACTGACCACCTCGACAATGTTATTTTTTTCGATGATGCTGCAATGAAACTCTTGGGCATGCCCTCAAAAGACCTTAGCTTCCTCTCAAGCGAGCAAAATAATTTCATAGAAATATCCAATAGGGTGAAATATCATCAATTCCTCTTCACACTCACTTTAAAAACAAACATTTTCAACGAAATTGAGTGCCTCCAACTAACCCTCATGTGCTCTGTGGAACTACCCTACACCTCCACGTTCACTCTTATTTTGCGTGAAACTCAATAGACTTTTGCTTCTTCCAGGATGATTTCCCGCCAACTATAAACATGCCTTTCCCCCTCTCCTTTATTTTTCCCCATGCTCTTGTTTTACACACCCTTTCATTATGCACCTATGTGTTCCAAAGACACCCCCCCTCCCTTCTCCATTTATGACCAACTTCAAGTTTGCAAATGCATTCCCTACTATGCCACTCCCTTTCACTATTGTCAACTCCTTTTCCGCCCTTACAGTTGCATCATTTCCTCCATTCCCTTTCACACACCTGCAAGCCTTGTTAAAACCATTTTGTCCACACTTCTATATCTACTCTTAGTCTTTTACCTTGCCTACAACATTACTTCCTACTTTTGCATTCCTTTCTCGTATGTATATTGCCACTTGATTACTTTTACTTGTTCCTCAAAAATGTATGCGCACTCGCTCTCATGTAATGCTCCTCATGAATATATCGACATTCACTTGTTTCTTTTGTTTCTCATAACTATATGTTTCTTGTAACTATATGTGCACTCGCTCGCTTGCAATTTCTACCCTTGCTCATCTCTTCATGTAAAATACCAAAAAAGAAGAAGCATGTATTCTTTACACAAATTAAAATGTAACTTTTCAATATGGATAACATACAACCCTATTTCTTAAAATTATGGTGGAATCTAAAATTTAGCTTCCTTTAGTCCAAACCAGCTATGCATAACGATATCCATTCTAATAAAAATAATGGTGATTTGAACATCCCACTATTCACTATTGGAAGCCACCAACATAACAAAATCAAGCACAAAAGAAAACTTCTTTCAAATTTGTATTTCACCTTAGTTTCATACTCACCACCTATTTTTGTGCAATGGCGACTTGTTAAACAAAGCAAACAAACCTGTTAAATGCTACTATGCATTGCACATATAAACACACAAAAAAAATCACTTTTGCTTTATACACACAAACACACAAAACAATCCTCCTAAGCATTGTTTGTTTACTTTCCATGTTCCTACATGGCTTGCACAAATTGTTGCCTACCTCCCTTTTCATTCATCAAAAAACCTAAAAAAACAAACAACATCCAAATAACAAAAAAATTACATCCTTCTCTCTCAAATTAGCACATGACATGTATTGTTCCTCACTTTGTTCATCGTCCATATTGCTTACTTGCTTGCAAAGATACATGTTTGTTGTCACATTGTCATTAAAATTTTTCTTTTTATGTTATAGATTTTTCAAATGCCACATAAAATATAATACCTATGCTTGCATCACACCAACACATTATTCACTCCATAGATTACTTTCCCTTTGACATGCATGGTATACTTTCCTTTGCTTCAAATTCAATTTCTACCTCTAACTTTGAAAATGATCTTCTTTCTTAATTAGCTATGCAATCCACTCCGAAGAATGGTGCATGAAAATCACGTTGGCAACGACACTCCACACTTCACAGGGACAGAATAAATACGCTTCGTTGACTTCTCTACAACACTCGTCGATCCAAACTACCCTCTCACAACACCCCATCTCAAAATTCCATACCTTCCCACCTTTCTCTCCCTCCCCTTCTATCCACCCCTTCTCCTTTGCTTCCACCTCCATTTCCTCTTGTCGACCCAAATTTTCCCGACCTTGCCCTTCCTTCACCTCCCACTTTCCCTACCCAACAATCCCCCCATGTTGCTTCCTTTTCAAATTCTAGAAATTTCACAACAACCGTATCCAACATGCACATCACTGCTTTCGTGCACGAATTGGTGCCCTCACCCCCATGCAAATATGTTCTACTTGTAATTAATCTTACCCTTCCATGAAAACAAAAAAACATAAAGACTTTGTTTCCTACTCCCATTGTGCCTCTAAATGAACTATCCATAATTTCTCCTCCTCAAACAACATGTACTTGAGCAAACAACCTGCGGTCCTCTCCTGACTAACTTAGGTTGAAGAGATGATAATTTCTCGTGTCAACCCAGTTCTTCAAGTTACCCATGCACGTAGGGGCCAATACAAATATTCTGACCATACTGTTAGCTTCCCTCAGGATATCACTAACATTGTCACCTTCGTTCTGCACATGCTCATTGAAATAGATATCCTTGTTGTCAATAAAAGTACCTCTGACCACACATCTTATGAGTTCTTTGTCAATAGATCTCATGTACTTGCAACATTGGAATTCAATCTAGCAAATGATCCATACTACATTGATGTTCAGATTGACCCAACTATGCTTTTTTCTTTTCCTATTGTCCCTACATATATAACCACTCTTCTACGCCATGTCACCACTAACTCCCCTTCGCCCCACCAAACCTTCTCTAAAACCCCCACTCCTTAACTCCACCACACATGCTCGTCTAACCTTCATCCATCCTCCTTTGTTTTGACTCTTCTAAATTCCCATACTGATATTGACGAAATACTTGCCTACACAGAATCTTCAAATTCCACACCCACCCATTCACTTCAATGGCCCATTATTAGTCTTTCTCCAATTAATGAATACAACACTAAGGGCCTCTTCTCTATTGCATTCCCCGCCCTCTTCCCCACCGGGTCTACCATGATTAACTAGCCAAAAATTGCAAAAGTTGATATGCAAGAATACACTTTGCATCTAATGTGCTACCACAATAATTGTTTTGGTCAACATCCCAAGTTTTGCTATTACTTGTACAACTTTATAATGCACCATTGCAGCCATGCAACTGTGTCTGTCTTCATTAAAAGAGACCTTGCAAATAGTTTACCAACCACCGTTGCAAACCTTCGTCAACACCTTCAACAATTGCCCCCCACAACCATTCCCGACCAGATTATGTATTTCGGCTTGTCCCTCTGAGGGAGTCGGGATTTTCAGACCAAGGCTAGAGGGGAACTTAGTGACATGATCGTTCAACAAGGTAGCCCTACCTTATTCTTCACATTAAGTGAAGCTAATACCAAATGGCATGACTTTCATATGGCCATGCCTTATAAACCTCCATTCAATGTGCACAAACAATCTCAATGGAGAATCGAAAACATTGTTGCAAACTCGCATCATGCATCTCAATACTTCCATTGTAGATTCAAAATATTCTCAGAAGAGGCCCTACTAAAAGGTTTCCTTGTAAAGTATTTTTGGTACAGGTTTGAAACTACTCGTGTTTGTCTTCTCTCCTTTATGTATAGTTTCTTTCATCCAAACCTCTTACTTGTTCTTGTTTTTTTTTACCATAGGTATGAATGGGAACATAGAGGATCTGCACATATACATGGCTTCCTTTGGTTCTCAAAAGCACCAAATATGATGACCTCAACTGGATTGATGAACAAAGTGTTGTTGCTACTAAATATTGTTTTGGTTCATACATCACTACTTGGAACCCTACTGCCTCCATCAAAGAAATTCTGGAATCCATCGAAGATCGGTTCGTGATCCCTGCCTCCTTACAACCACTGAGATCCTATCTTACAATGAAAAACAAAACTATGCGGAGCTTGTTAACTATGTCTAGAGGCACATAAACTGCCATTCCTCTACATGCCTTCGTAAAAGGAACAATTCCACATCATGCTGTTATGGAGTTCCTTGGGAATTGCGTGATTCCTCTTCCATGGACATCAATACTTCCGACCGTAAAACATATTATTCTACTAGAAATGATGACAAGCTTAATGTCCACAACCCTCACATGCTTGCAATTTGGAGGGCCCACATTGACTTCCGGCCTGTACTTTCAAGCCATGCCGTTTTGAAATACATATCAAAATATGCGGCAAAAGTAGAGTCTAAATCAGAAAGCTACCACCAAATGCTTGCCTGCCTTGCCATGAGTTCTCCCCTTAATGCCCTGACCGTCACTGTCGTTCGCAAACTGTTGACTCAACTCATTGGTGATAGGGACATTGGTGCACAACAAACATGCCACATGCTCCAAAAACTCCCACTAACAAAATGCAGATGCTCTTTTGTCTCCCTTAATGTTGAGAGAAAGTTTTCAGACGTGTCTCACATAACTTCGATGGCCATCTTCCAACAACACCCTTCATCACTTCATACATGCAAATACCTCCCTCACTTGAATCATTATCTCTTATTGAAGTTGCACGTTCCTAGTCGTTTTCCTCCCATTGTAAGACATCACCATGGAAACACATCTCCCTTTCCATGGTCGTACCGTCATTCCTCACTATACCTCTATTCCATCTAGAGATTCAGAATTTTATGTCGACTTTTGTTGCAGTGGACTTCTCTTATCCTTCCCTTTTTGTAAATTACCAAATGATATTGGCGCAAATGACGAGGCGATTGTCACACATTGGGAACAGGGTAAATCAATAATTGATGACCAAATAATTAATGAGGATGAACACAATGATAAATGAAAACAAAAAATTGATGCTAATCCCATACCCAAATCTGTAGTAAAACTTGAGGATCTCTATGATTTAAAAGATAGATTTAAAAGAGTTACTAATTCAAAACTACAGAGTTCAACTTTGAGATTTGAATTGATAAACCTTGAGACAAATCTTAAACCTCAGAACATCAATTTAGGACTTGGTCTCTCGTTTGAAGAAAGATTATCCTTCATTCATTTGTTTAAAAAATATAAGGATATATTTGCTTGGAGTTACGAAGATCTCAAAACATTTGACACCTCCATCATTCAACATACAATGCCGATTGTATCAAATGATAAACCTATCTAACAAAAATTAAGGAAAATTCATCCGAACTTAGAAAATAAAATAAAAACGGAATTGAATAAACTCCTTAAGGCTAAAATAATTTTTCTTGTTAGGTATTCAAGATGGGTTTCCAACTTGGTACCTGTTATGAGGAAAAATGGTGATATCCACATTTGTATATATTTTAGGAATCTCAATAAGGCAAGTCAAAAGGATAATTTCTCGCTACCCACTTGGAATAAATTTAACATTCAGTTGTTGGTTCCGAACTTATGTCTTTCCTTGACGGTTTCTTAGGATATAATTAAATCATGGTCCACCTAGATGATAGGCTAAAGACTACTTTCAGAACCAAATGGGGAACTTATGCCTACCAAAAAATTCCATTTGGCTTAATAAACGCAGGGGTCACTTTCCAATGAGTGATGTATATATATTTCAAAGGTCTGTTAAACAAAATAGTTGTTGTTTATCTGGATGACATTATTGTTTATTCAAAGAACATAAATAATCCTTTGCAGGACTTAAGATAAATTTTTGAACGCTGTAGAAAATATGGGATTTCGTTAAATCTGAAAGTCTTTTTTCGCTCTTACTGAAGGGAAACTTTTAGGATTCATTGTGTCAAAAAAGGGAATCTACATTGACCCTGATAAAATAAAAGAAATTTCATAAATTTCTCCACCATATAACAAAAAAAGCATGCAATCATTTTTTGGACAGATCAATTTCGTCAAAAGGTTTGTCCTTGATTTCTCACAAATTATTTTGCCGTTACAACAAATGGTTAAGAAAGACACAATTTTTAAATGGGGTCATCATGAAAATGAGCATTCGATTTTATCAAACAAGCAATTATCAATGCCCCTTCTTTAAATACTCTGAATTTCTCTGATCATTTCATCTTTTATACCTTTGCTTCCTCAACGTCTTATGCTGCTGTTTTGACACAAATTAATAATCAGAAAATTGAAACACCCATCTCTTTTTTCAATTCAAATTTTCAGGGTGTTGAATTGAATTATTCATAAGTAGAAGAAAAAGCATTTGCTGTATATAAATATGTAAAGCATTTTAGACCTTTTCTTTTAAAAACACACACAAAAGTAATAGTCCCATTCCCAGTAGTGAGGCAATTACTAATGCAGAAAGAGTTAGGAGAAAAGAGAGGAAATTGGGTAACAACTCTACAGGAGTACGATATTAAAATTAAACCAGCCAAAATTGTCAGAGGGCAAGGTTTTTGCAAGCTGCTTATAGGGGAATCCAACATACTAGCCAAAGGGGACACAGGTAACAAAGAACAAATTTATGAGGTAAGTGTAATTGATGCTGAGTCCCAATACGTTGAATTTTTAATTTTATTTGAAAAATGAAATGCTCCTCTTGAACTCAGAAAAGGAGATTTACGATTAAAAGCAAGTCATTATGAGATTGTTGATAATGTGTTCTTTAGGAGAAACTATGATTCCATATTGTTAAGATGCCTTGAAAAGTATGAAGCACAAACAATATTTCAGGAACTTCACGATGGACCAACAGGTGGACACTTTGAAGGAGATACTACTACACATAAAATCGTACATGCTATCAACTACTGGCGCACTCTCTTCAAAGATACCCACACATACATAAGGAAATGCAAAACATGCCAAACTACTTCCAGGAGACAACAGAAACCAGCCTTGCCTCTGCAAGCAGTCAACATTGAATAATCTTTCAAACAATGGGGATTGGATATCATATGTGAGAATGTTCCTCATTCTTCTAAACAACATAGATATATTCTGATTGCCACAGAGTACTTCACCAAGTGGGTGGAAGCAATTCTGCTAAAGGTAGACAATTCTGAATCTCTATTGAATTTATTGATCAATTTATTATTACAAGATTTGGTTTGCCTTCTGCACTTATATTTGATAATGCATCTTATTTTTCGGGTACCAGTATGATTGAATTTTCAATTAGGAGAGGTTTTACACTCAGATATTATGCTAATTAGTATCCCTAGGGAAACGGTTTGGAAGAATCCACTAATAAAAATCTCCTTAGAATAATCAAAAGAGCTGTTGATCAAAATCAAAGAAACTGACACAAAGATTTAATATTTTCTCTATGGGCTGATAGGATAAATCAGAAGGCCTCTATATTCACTTCTCCATTCTACTTAGTATACGAGAAGGAAGCCATCATTCCATCACATTTAGCTCTTTCTTCATTAGCCCTAGTTCATTTTATTAAAGAAACACCTTCCTCTTCCTTGCAATTAAGACATTCACAAATCCTAAAACTAGAAAAAGAAAGGGAAAAGGCAAAACTCACACACACCAGGCATCAAAAGTTGGTGAAAGCCTCTTTTGATGCGAGTTTAGTCACACAAAGATCCTTCCAAGTTTGAGATCTAGTTCTCAAGTGGGACAAAGCACACGAAGAAAAAGGGAAACATACCAAATTTAAAAAATTATGGCTTGGTCCACTTCAGATTGTTGAATAGATAAACCCATCGACATTTATACTTCAAGATTTATCAAGAAAGGGAGATTTTCTCCCTGTAAATAAGCTCATCTTAAAGAAATTATTTTCTTTAAAAAAAATGTGTAAAAAATCACTTCCATTGTACATCCCACTGCAATTTATTTTCTTTTTACAGATTTTGTTAATAAAATGTTAAATAGTACTCTATTGAATTTTCAAACATTTCTTTAAGTTATTTTAATTTTTCAACTTGAAGGTAGGAATTTTTTTAAGAAGTGAAAGCCAATTTTCGAAATATTTAGATAAATAAAATTATTTTGACTATAAAACTCATTAAATTGCAATTTCTTTTAAAAAAACCATTCGTGAATAAAAATAAAACACCTATTTACTTGTATCAGTCATTAATCAGTTTAGAAAAATAAAGTAGGGGGCCTTTTACGACTTAGTTTGTAATGTACTCGTTTGTCACAAGTAGAGCCAGTGCTGCCCGCAAGTGTTCATAGCCTTGACAAGGTTACCTTTCAACCAACAACAATCCAATGTCCCATCCATTTAATAGTGGAATAATTAGAGGTAAAATTTATTTTATATATATTATATAATTTTTTAATGTTAAAAAGCCATTGTCCTAGTTTGTTGCCTAGATAACGAGAATGCCATTCACTGGTAATAATTAAAACTGAACGAGATGGCTTGTGATGAGACACCTTGTTTTAGAATTAAAAATCATAAGCCATTAACCTGATTTGGTGTTCAGTGTGGTAATGTCACTTTAATTGGTTTCCTATGATCATGGTAAGCAGGCTCATGATGAGACCTCTTATCTTTTTAGATTTATTACATTTTAGAATTACACTCTGAAATTCTCTTTTTAATAGATGGGGAGGATCATTTACTCTTTAAGATTTTTGGATGATAAATCCGAGATGAAAGTGCTTTAGTTATAAGAGGGTCTTTACTTTTTAAGGATAACCTTTTTGAATGAAACTAGAGTAAAAGGAAATAATTTTTTGAGGTTTTATGAGATTTTTCAACTTAATAGAAAACCGAGTCAAAACACAAGTTCCTTGAAAAATATAAGTTATACTTCCTTTAGAAACTTTAGATGATTCAGGCTTTTATGCTTAAATGGAGACACCTTCCAATTTCTTTATCAAAGCTATAATTTCTAGTGATTATGGAGTATAATACGCATGGATTACCTCAGGAAGTATTCTAGGAGACTTGGGAGGTGATTGTACAACTCATGATCTAAAAGTAGGAGATTTTGGAGGGGATTTAGAAGTTGTAGGAGATTTGGAGGGGGGGTGACTCTTGGAATGGCATTTTGTTTTTGGATTGGACTTAATTACCATTCATAGTCTACATGCCCTCCTTTTAGCTCCAAAAGTGTTGAGGCCTCGAAAATCACTGCCTCAACACGAGGGAAAACCACCCAGTCCAGACCTTAAGACAACTCCTTTTCTATTCAGGTAGTGGCTCTTACTGGGGATAATCGGACCAGTTTCCCAATGAAAGGTGATTGAATCAACGTATAATGCTTATAATGGAGTGACATAGATGGATTTGCAACAATGAATCAAATGGAAAACATATGCATTAATCTACTGCATAACTTGAGATTGTTTAACATTTATATAGATAACTCACTAAAATAAATTTTAGTTTAATTAGTTAAGGTTTTCCACCATTGATCTTTTCATCTATCTATTTTTTTTTTTTTTTTCTCGAAAGAGATTGTTGTGCTTTATATTTGGAGATTAAGGAGGAAGAACAGGTCCATTCTATTTGTTTTGGAGAAATTCCCATGTTCCCATATTCTCATCCCATTTCACCCATTCCTACTCTAGTCGTGGTTCCCGTTCGTACTCTAACCACATTCACCCATTCCAACTCTACCCACATTTCCACATTCCCCTTTGAAATACTTCATAACATTAATAAGCATGCTGCAGTCCTTTTAAAGGCTGGGACCTGCAGTCTATATCAAAATTGACCCTCTCCCTTTTGAGAAACCATAACTGCTCGTGTTCCTCCTTCGCTTGCGATTGCGATATCACAAATCACAAGTCTTTCTCGCTGATTGCAATATCACATAAACCTGTCACCACTCCTCTGTCGATATCGCAAAACCATTATGATCCGCCAATATCACCCCTCCGCTGATATCGCTCCTTCGCCGATATCACTCCTCCACCAATAAGTCCTCTGGTCCACCCATGGTTAAAGATCTCACATTTCCCCACTCCTGATCACCATCATCTTTCCATCCGAAAATTCTAAAGCCTTTTTGGACCCCCCCTGCTATGTTTCTCTTTAATGACGGGGGGGAGGTGGGGGGGTTCGAAAAGTGGTTTCGGCGCTACTATGTGTCCTTCCCTTGTGATTTCGGACCACCCCGCTCCCACTGCCCACCCCCCTTCTATATGCACTTCTCCATTCTACTTAGTATATGAGAAGGAAGCCATCATTCCATCACATTTAGCTCTTCCTTCATTAGCCCTAGTTCATTTTATGAAAGAAAAACCTTCCTCTTCCTTGCAATTAAGACATTCACAAATCCTAAAACTAAAAGAAGAAAGGGAAAAGGCAAAACTCACACACACCAGACATCAAAAGTTGGTGAAAGCCTCTTTTGATGCGAGTCCAGTCACACAAAGATCCTTCCAAGTTTGAGATCTAGTTCTCAAGTGGGACAAAGCACACGAAGAAAAAGGGAAACATACCAAATTTCAAAAATGATGGCTTGGTCCATTTCAGATTGTTGAACAGATAAGCCCATCGACATTTATACTTCAAGATTTATCAAGAAAGAGAGATTCTCTTCCTGTAAATAGGCTCATCTTAAAGAAATTATTTTCTTTAAAAAAAATGTGTAAAAAATCACTTCCATTGTACATCCCGCTGCAATTTATTTTCTTTTTACAGATTTTGTTAGTAAAATGTTAAATAGTACTCTATTGACTTTTCAAACATTTCTTTAAGTTATTTTAATTTTTCAATTTGAAGGTAGGAATTTTTTTAAGAAGTGAAAACCACGTTTCAAAATAGTTAAATAAATAAAATTATTCTGACTACAAAACTCATTAAATTGCAATTTCTTTTAAAAAAACCTTTCATCAATACAAATTAAACACCTATTTACTTGTATCAGTCATTAATCAGTTTAGAAAAATAAAGTAGGGGGCCTTTCACGACTTAATTTGTAATGTACTCGTTTGTCACAAGTAGAGCCAGTGCTGCTAGCAAGTGTTCATAGCCTTGACAAGGTTACCTTTTAACCAACAACAATCCAATGCCCCATCCATTTAATAATGCAATAATTAGAGGTAAAATTTATTATCTATATATATATATAAAACAAATTTATGCTAAAAAGCCATTGTCCTAGTTTGCTGCCTAGATAACGACAATGCCATTCACTGGTAATAATTAAAATTGAACAAGATGGCTCGTGATGAGACCCCTTGTTTTAGAATTAAAAATCATAAGCCATTAACCTGATTTGGTGTTCAGTGTGGTAATGCCACTTTAATTTGTTCCCTATGATCATGGTAAGCAGGGTCGTGATGAGACCTCTTATCTTTTTAGATTTATTATATTTTAGAATTACACTCTAAAATTATCTTTTTAATAGATGGGGAGGATCATTTACTCTTTAAGAGTTTTGGATGATAAATCTGAGTTGAAAGTGCTTTAGTTATAAGAGGGTCTTTACTTTTTAAGGATAACCTTTTTGACTGAAACTAGAGTAAAAGGAAATAATTTTTTGAGGTTTTTAAAATATTTTACAACTTAATAGAAAACCGAGTCCAAACACAAGTTGCTTGAAAAATATAAGTTATACTTCCTTTAGAAACTTTGGATGATTCAGGCTTTTCTGCTTAAATGGAGACACCTTCCAATTTCTTTATCAAAGCTATAATTTCTAGTGATTTTTGAGTATAATCCTCATGGATTACCTCCGGAAGTATTCTAGTAGACTTGGGAGGTGATTGTACAACTCATGATCTAAAAGTAGGAGATTCTGGAGGGGATCTAGATGTTGTAGGAGATTTGGAGGGGGGATGACTCTTGGAATGGCCTTTTGTTTTTGGATTGGACTTAATTACCATTCATAGTTTGCATGCCCTCCTTCTAGCTGCAAAAGTGTTGAGGCCTCGAAAATCACTGCCTCAACACGAGGGAAAACCACCCTGTCTAGACCTTAAGAAAACTCCTTTTCCATTTAGGTAGTGGCTCTGACTGGGGATAATGGGACCAGTTTCCCAATGAAAGGTGATTGAATCAACGTATAATGCTTATAATGGAGTGAAATAGATGGATTTGCAACAATGAATCAAATGGAAAACATATGCATTAATCTA
Organism: Pinus taeda; assembly: GCA_000404065.3. Classification (NCBI taxonomy): domain Eukaryota; kingdom Viridiplantae; phylum Streptophyta; class Pinopsida; order Pinales; family Pinaceae; genus Pinus; species Pinus taeda. Next base: position 404,628 of record APFE030176135.1, read on the forward strand.
CTGTATAACTCGAGATTGTTTAACATTTATATAGATAACTCACTAAAATATATTTTATTTTAGTAGTTAAGGTTTTCCACCACTGATCTTTTCATCTACCTGTTTTTTTCCTGAAAGAGGTTGTTGTGCTTTATATTGGGAGATTAAGGAGGAAGAACAGGTCCATTCTATTTGTTTTGGAGAAATTCCCATATTCCCATATTCTCATCCAATTTCACCCATTTCTACTCTAGCTGTGGTTCCCATTCGTACTCTAACCACATTCACCCATTCCAACTCTAGCCACATTTCCACATTCCCCTTTGAAATACTTCATAACATTAATAAGCATGTTGCAGTCCTTTTAAAGGTTGGGACCTGCAGCCTATATCATAATTGACCCTCTCCCTTTTGAGAAACCATATCCGCTCGTGTTCCTCCTCCGCTTGCGATTGCGATATCACAAATCACAAGTCTTTCCCACTGATTGCGATATCACATAAACTCATCACCACTTCTCTGTCGATATTGCAAAACCATTCTGATCCGCCAATATCACCCCTCTGCTGATATCGCTCGTTTGCCGATATCATTCCTCCACCAATAAGTCCTCCGGTCCACCCATGGTTAAACACCGCACATTTTCCACTCCTAATGACCATCATCTTTCCATCTGAAAACTCTAAAGCCTTTTCAGACCCCCCTTGCTATGTTTCTCTTTAATGACGGGGGAGGGGGGGTACAAAAAGCGGTTTCCCCGAGTTATGTGTCCTTCCCTTGTGATTTCGGACACCCCCCCACCCCCCTCTATATGCACTTCTCCATTCTACTTAGTATATGAGAAGGAAGCCATAATTCCATCACATTTAGCTCTTCCTTCATTAGCGCTAGTTCATTTTATTAAAGAAACACTTCCTCTTCCTTGTAATTATGACATTCACAAATCCTAAAACTAGAAGAAGAAAGGGAAAAGGCAAAACTCACACACACCAGACATAAAAAGTTGGTGAAAGCCTCTTTTGATGCGAGTTCAGTCACACAAAGATCCTTCCAAGTTTGAGATCTAGTTCTCAAGTGGGACAAAGCACACGAAGAAAAAGGGAAACATACCAAATTTCAAAAATGATGGCTTGGTCCATTTCAGATTGTTGAACAGATAAGCCCATCGACATTTATACTTCAAGATTTATCAAGAAAGAGAGATTCTCTTCCTGTAAATAGGCTCATCTTAAAGAAATTATTTTCTTTAAAAAAAAAATGTGTAAAAAATCACTTCCATTGTACATCCTGCTGCAATTTATTTTCTTTTTACAGATTTTGTTAATAAAATGTTAAATAGTACTCTATTGACTTTTCAAACATTTCTTTAAGTTATTTTAATTTCTTAATTTGAATGTAGGAATTTTTTTAAGAAGTGAAAACCACTTTTCGATATATTTAGATAAATAAAATTATTCTAACTATAAAACTCATTAAATTGCAATTTCTTTTAAAAAAACCTTTCGTGAATAAAACATTGATTTACTTGTATTAGTCATTAATCAGTTTAGAAAGATAAAGCAGGGGGCCTTTTATGACTTAGTTTGTAATGTACTTGTTTCTCACAAGTAGAGCCAGTGCTACCAGCAAGTGTTCATAGAGGTTACCTTTTAACCAACAACAATCCAATGTCCCATCCATTTAATAGTGCAACAATTAGAGGTAAAAATTATATATCTATATATATATATATATATATATATATATATATAAATATATATATATATATTATATAATTTTTTATGCTAAAAAGCCATTGTCCTAGTTTGTTGCCTAGATAACGACAATGACATTCACTGGTAATAATTAAAATTGAACAAGATGGCTCGTGATGAGACCCCTTGTTTTATAATTAAAAATCATAAGCCATTAACCTAATTTGGTGTTCAGTGTGGTAATGTCACTTTAATTGGTTCCCTATGGTCATGGTAAGTAGGGTCGTGATGAGACCTCTTATCTTTTTAGATTTATTATATTTTAGAATTACACTCTAAAATTCTCTTTTTAATAGATGGGGAGGATCATTTACTCTTTAAGAGTTTTGGATGATAAATCTGAGTTGAAAGTGCTTTAGTTATAAGACGGTCTTTACTTTTTAAGGATAACCTTTTTGACTAAAACTAGAGTAGAAGGAAATAATTTTTTGAGGTTTTTAAAAGATTTTACAACTTAATAGAAAACCGAGTCAAAACACAAGTTCCTTGAAAAATATAAGTTATAATTCCTTTAGAAACTTCAGATGATTTAGGCTTTTCTGCTTAAATGGAGACACCTTCCAATTTCTTTATCAAAGCTATAATTTCTGGTGATTCTGGAGTATAATCCGCATGGATTACCTCAGGAAGTATTCTAGGAGACTTGGGAGGTGATTGTACAACCCATGATCTAAAAGTAGGAGATTCTGGAGGGGATCTAGAAGTTGTAGGATATTTGGAGGGGGGATGACCTTTGGAATGGCCTTTTGTTTTTGGATTGGACTTAATTACCATTCATAGTCAGCATGCCCTCCTTCTAGCTTCAAAAGTGTTGAGGCCTCGAAAATCACTGCCTCAACACGAGGGAAAATCACCCGGTCCAGACCTTAAGACAACTCCTTTTCCATTTAGGTAGTGGCTCTGACTGGGGATAATGGGACTAGTTTCCCAATGAAAGGTGATTGAATCAACATATAATGCTTATAATGGAGTGAAATAGATGGATTTGCAACAATGAATCAAATGGAAAACATATGCATTAATCTACTGTATAACTCGAGATTGTTTAAAATTTATATAGATAACTCACTAAAATAAATTTTAGTTTAATTAGTTAAGGTTTTCCACCACTGATCTTTTCATCTATTTGTTTTTTTTCCTGAAAGAGGTTGTTATGCTTTATATTTGGAGATTAAGGAGGAAGAACAGGTCCATTCTATTTGTTTTGGAGAAATTCCCATATTCCCATATTCCCATATTCTCATCCCATTTCACTCATTCCTACTCTAGCCGTGGTTCCCATTCGTACTCTAACCACATTCACCCATTCCAACTCTAGCCACATTTCCACATTCCCCTTTGAAATACTTCATAACATAATAAGCATGCTGCAAGCCTTTTAAAGGCTGGGACCTGTAGTCTATATCACAATTGACCCTCTCACTTTTGAGAAACCATATCCGCTCATGTTCCTCCTCCGCTTGCGATTGCGATATCACAAATCACAAGTCTTTCCCACTGATTGTGATATCACATAAACCCGTCACCACTCCTCCGTTGATATCGCAAAACCATTCTGATCCGCCGATATCACCCTTCTGTTGATATCGCTCCTCTGCCGATATCACTCTGTTGTGGCCAGCAACAACCCCCCCTTTTTATTTTAGCTATCTACCCAAGATACTAAATAAATAGGGGACCCCTAGTGTAATTTTGAGAAAAAAATCAAATTTCCCTTCTTCAAAATAAAGATACCATCGTAGTCTTAAAAAACAGTCTTCCAAATATTTTCACCTAAGTCTACGATGGGGAGAAGGTCTTTGAGAAATTGCATTAAGGCGCAAGGCCCCCCCCAAAAACGTTAAGCATAACGTCGCGTCGCAAGAAGTACTGTCCATATGGAAAACCTCACAAACTCCCGATCTGCGATAATGCCGATCGCAATGATCGCACATCGCAGAAATGAAATGGCAATACTTAACAATCATCAAACTCCTGCGATCCACGATGTGGTGACCTGCGATATTGCGTTTGCGATAAGCGCGCCTTGCGACGGCACAATCTTCGACAGTACATAAAGCGAATCATAAATCATTTAAACCGCAAATCTTTCAGGCACACCGTTCAAAGATAGACCACATACCATAATCTGGCTTCAAATCATGCGCTTTTAATGATAGTAAGTAGGTTAGTTGTCAGTTATTTAATGAAATAAGGACACGTGCTTTGCTGAAGAATTGTTTTCACGTAAGGTGGCATATTTAGTATATCGTCTGCATTTAAAACCCTCCCATCATCTTTCTCAATCAGTCATTTCCGCCTCGCTTGTAATCTGCAGGAACTAGGAGATAAGAACATTCAAAAACCGAACGCAGAAGCAAATGGGGAAGAAGACTAATCCCCAAGGTTCCAAGGCAAAAGAAAAGGCAAAGGAGATGGCGCCCTTATACACAAACACTGCATCCAACAGAGACGCAGGAATTTCAACCTGGGAAGGCATGTATAGGCTGCTAGAGGAGGAAAACCCCAGAGTACTGAAGGCCGATAGCGCTGCGGGATCGCCAAACTCTTCCGAGGCATCCTTAGAAGAGTTGGCTTGTTCGTTTCTCCATCAAATAGCAGCTAGACCCAGGATACTGCCATATACGGATATGATCAAATGGATACTCGACAATGCAAAGTTACAGGGCAGACAATTCAAGGGTCCAGGGCATGGGCTCATAGGATCATTTGCAGCGCAAGACCTAAAGCTTATGTACCATCTTCCGAAGCCTCAGATGACCTATAACATGCAATTTGTCCAGAAATTTGCAGCAGAGAACCCAAATCTAGCAGAAACCACTAAAGAATGGTCCAGGAGAGAGGAGCCGCTGAAAAGGGATAAAAATGGTAAGTATAGCACAAGTTCTCTCACATCTCCATATTATTTTGCTGCAGCCATGCTCTGCAGGCTGTTTGGGATGCCATACATAAATAAATTTTCAGTTGAATGGCTGCCACTCGTAGAAGCTGCCACAAATGCCAATCTCGTAGACTGGGCCAAAATATGTTCTGATAATTTGTTTACTGCTGTCATGAATTATCGTAATAATAGATCCTCATCACAAAGGGTCTACCCTCCGTTTTATCTGTCTTCTTACATTATGGATTCTATTTGCTATGTATCTAAGTTTCCAACTATGGGTTGGAAATGGACTACCCAAGACCCGTCGCCTATTCATGTTTACCACAAAGTGCTATGGGATTCACAGTTCGCCCCACACCTCTATCAAATTTTCCATGGGCTCATTCTACCCCTATATAGGATGATATATGGTGAAGAACCCCCAAGGTGCTCACCCGAAGCGCAAATAGACATCATCCCCGTCTCAAGATGGTTCGGGGAAGAAAGGTTCACTTATATCAGAGTGTTTGGGAGCACTGTACCTCCACATGTCCTACCCCTGTATGTCCCCGACAAGCTTTTGGCTAAGGAAATTGCCTACCAGACTTGCTCTGAAGGCGGCCTAACCAAAGATTTAAAAGACAAGAAGAAGGCCATATGGCCTCAGTTTCCTGTAGCTTGTGGGGCCTTCTCATTATTTGATGTGGGGCATGTTTTTACCGAAGTAGGGAATGTGACGTCCCTAAAATTGTTTAAATTCCTCGCCCGACCTTTTGACCTAAATAACGTCGCCCATGATTTCACTACAAGTGTCAGAATAAAAGTGGTCACAGGGAAGAAAGATTTATTTGATGATTTGTTTCAAAATAAAAACTCATTCCAGGAAGTTTTGCGAGAAGCTAAGTCGAAGTTGTCCCCAGACCTCGAAAGATTTTCGTCATACAGAGAAAGAAGACTAGCCGGCATCCCTCTAGAAAAGCTTCAGCCGCTCACCAGAGAACCTACTCCAAGTGTCAGCCTCAGCGGAAGCTCCAGTTCTTCCAAGTCTAGATCTGACGCTGTTCAAAGAACACCCGAACGCTCTAAGAGGTCTGCAAGTGACCAAGGGAAAGTAGGAGAAGCGGCCGGAGATACTGCCCAGTCAAGTGCCATGTCGCAACCACAAACTATTGCTTCCTCATCAAGGGATGTCCCTCCTCCCGTCACTACATCATCGCTCGTCACTATACAGCTCGATAAGGAGTGGGAAAGCTTCAACGAGCTAATCAACCCGGAAGGGCAGGTCCCAAGGACGCTTGTAAGCAATGTGCAAGTAACACAGGAAATGGTCTCAACCGTGGTCGGTAGCATCTCAGAAGCAGAACACGGTCACATCGCTCCGTCTCCCGAACTCCTACTTAGCATAGAAGAAATTCCCCCATTGGATGTGTTCTATAGTCCTCAACATAAAGCAGTGGTGAGAAGACAAAGAAAAAAGAGAAAGCTAGAGAATACGCTGTCGCAGAGCGCCGAACATTTAGACGTCTTGTGGAAAGACCCTAACAGCAACCCCACGGAGAATCTCACGAAATTGTCTCAAATTGCAGGAGCATACGCTTCTGCGACTATTGACAAGGCGTCTGAAGTACAACAACTATTAAAGGAGCAAGAAAACCATATACAACTACTGCAACAACAGCTGCAACAGGCCAACGCCAGCAATGAAGCGTCCAAACAACTCGAGAAACTACAAGAAGATTTTCAACAGATGCAGATAAGCTATCAGAAAAGTCTGGACGAAAAAGGAAAGCAGTTGCACGATTTGCGTGAAATACATAAAGACGAGCCCAAGCTTTCCGAGTTCGTTTCAGAATCTACTAGTTTAAATGAGCAACTTTTGCAGCAACAGGAAGAGTTGGGACGGAAATTATCGCAGTGGAGTCACTATTGTGAGCTGAGCGATAAACTCACCAGTCAGGTGACAGATCTGCGAAGTGACTACGACCAGGCCGACAGACAAGTAACAGAGTATATAGCTTGGCAAAATGGGGAGGAAGCAAAAAGAGCAAATGCACCTAGAATAAATGAAATCCATAAAGAATTGCTCTTCAACAAATGGGACGACCAAATCAAACAGGCAGAACAGGCAGCGGCGACGCAGGCTGGTATCCTTATAGACTGTGTAAATGAAAATTTACACAGAGCAAACTTAATCATGGAAATCGCCACGGGATACTTACTAAACAAGTCACAAATAGAAACAGAATGGAAAGAGAAAGCGCAGGAAAAGGGTAAGGCAATACAAGCTTTGAACAGGTTGAATTGGGAGTGCTATTGGGCATACTTAGTTAAGCCACACAATCAATGGATGACTGTGAAATGCATCACAAACTCAGCAGAGAAAGTGGTGCCAGCTCTCAAAGATTCCATTTTCGCAGCCCAGCTTAGCGTAGAAGTTGGCCAATCGACTCTTCTCAGGTCCATGCTGAACACCTGCAATTTCAAAGACCAGATCCAGAGATAATTTATTTTTAGTAGTTTGCTGTTTCTTTTTTTGTTTAGATTAGAAAAAGGGCGGTCGTTTGAGAGCCGTATCCTACAATTTTGTAAAAACACTATTATTAGATTTAGGAAGTAGTATTTAAACCCTTCTCATGCATTTAGAGAAGGGTCCATAGATTTGTCAAAAACTTATCCTCAGAACATGCACTTCTGCACCCTCAGAGGAGGTTTTGATGAATAGATGGATCGGAATTTATCTTTACCTACATTTTGATATCTGCTACTGATGTTGCACTTCTGTACTCTTAGTAGATTTTAAAACAAGTAGAAATAGATTGTTTTGCTTAAAGGCTTATGGGTAGAACTAGTCATTAATGGTACTTTTATCTCTTGGCAAATGTCTGCTTATACTCTTTAAGTAATTTACAGTTTCAGTCGTTTATGTGTTACTGCTTGAACATATGGGTTATCATTTGGCACTTTTGTACGATGGAGTCATATGGTTCAGGTGCGACATATGAATGGCTTATTATGCGATATGCCGCTCACAACTGTTTTTCTTAACTTCTTATGCAAAACAGTTCATCTCAAATGGTTTCTTTTCTTGTGATAGCTGAATGATCTTTATTACCAGTTATTATTCGAAATCTTTTTAGATCGCGTAATGGAGTACATATAATCCCGGGTTAGAATAGTTTTGATTTGTTGTTCCTTATTAGATACAGTAGCATAGAATAAAGTTAAAGAATCCGATTTAGATTAGCTTTAAAATACTCTCAGATCAGCACAGTTCAACTCTATATACATACACACACACCCAAGATCGGGAAACTGGTCCCGTTACCCCCAGTCGGACCCGCTATACCAAACGGATAAGGAGCTGCCAACCAAGGTCCGGACCGGGTGGGTATCCCCCTTGTTATAGACCCGATTTTCGGGGCTTCAACATATTTGGCGCTAGAAGGAGGGCCTGAACATTGTGTCTGTTGGAATGATCCTCAAATCATAATATTTGAATCTGGATGGCCGCTCACAGACTTCCCATTTGGAGTTGCATCCATGTTCCTACCTCTTCCAACACTCCACTCTAAGTGGTAAGACTTCTGTCTCAGGTAAAATTCAATGGTAGGGATAACTCTTCTACTTTTAACCATGCCCTTCAATTTATTCAAAGAATTTCGAGTTATGAAAATGGTGCAGAAACCTCCCAGTTGCATCGATCCACAGTTGGGATAAATTTGCCAAGATTTTTATTCTTGAATTTGATTATTATGACTATGACCAGGTATACAATGAAATTGATCATCTCAGAGAAAACGATGAATCTATTAGAGATTTTAATATGCGATTTCATTTTGATTGTCTAAAATACAATACAGAGACTGAGCTCATAGATGAAGAACCTCCAGATTATGTTGAACCTTCCCTGCCTCCTACATCTGATCAGGCAGAAATTAGTCCAAGTTTTGTCTCTTTTCTTTCTAATGTGAACGAGAATTCCAATCTCAACATGCAAATCGCTCATAATGAAAGAAGCCCTCAGAGCCTAGGAGTTATCCATACTCTAATACAGGAAGACAAAAGCAAAGACGATGGAGGGAATCCTGCCTTGGAGCCAGCAGATGATGTTGATACGAAGTCAGATGACATCGTCGCAAATCAACAGATGAAGACCCCAAGGTCAGAACAACAAAACATTTTTCTTTCAGGAAGTATCAACACACAAAGGTATGATCTGAAACCCGATGTCCATATTGAATCTGATGAACGGATATGTTTCTATGATGATAATCTTGAAAACGTTACTTCAGAATCACACTTCTCTCTTTACCCTGATGTTTTTAATGATGATAACTATTCTCCTCTCGACGTTAAAGATATTTCGAAAAACATAGAGGAAAAGTCAAAAAAATCATCATTATATTTTCAAGATAAAGAGATAGCTATAAAACATCCCTCAATTGTTTCCAAGCAAGGAACACTTGAAATTCCTTGTCTGAAATTATATGAACAAAAAGAAGAATCTAGGGAAAGTGATAAAATCTGTCATGATGGTTACTTTGTCAACAACGATGTTATCGATTTATCTCGAGTAACTCATCAAAACCCTAAAAATGAGAGATATTCTGATTCGAAAAACATACCATTTAATCCTCATTTTGAGGTCAAAGATCATTCACCTAATTTTGCTGACCGAGACGATCTCCCAATCTATGACTCATACCTTGAAGATACCCCCGTGCCTATTCATAATCATAGTCTATCTTCTGTTTCACATGACTCGTCCAGTTCTTGTGAACAGCAAAATTTTACGAACTTATCCCAGTTGTACTGTAATTTTATCTGTACAAAAAACTTTTTTATTATTATTCCCACTTACACTCACCTTGTACAAAATCAGATTGCGTTTTAAATTTTCAGTTTTTTGATAGATTATTTTGGTATAACCATCACCTTATCAAAGAGCACACAAAAGACAAGCTTCCATTGCGGAAAGCTAAGCTATGTCAAGGAAGTACAGAGCTTCCTTCATTACAGGATCATCAAGATACAACAAAATTTCATCTTTACTTTTATGATCCAGTAAATACTCAGTTGGAAGAAAGATTTTGCGAGAAAGAAATTTCGGACAAAATCCCAACTGAGATTATCCATTCTCATTCCATGTCCAACGCTAACATCCCAAAGAAAATTCCGTTTTCAACACCAATGTTGGAAAGCTGCACAAGTATAGGACTAAAAATGAGAAAGTGGATTCATTGGAAATACCATTTCACCTAGTCGAATTTTGTGTAAAGTTAGAATAGGAGCAGGAGTAGTTTAGTTAAGTAGTTAGGTTTACGCTTGAGTAGTTGATAATCCAAATAAGGAAAGAAGATCATCCCTATTATCTACCCGACCTTAGGGAATGTCTACTTCTCACTTCGTTAGTTTTTTTTCCATGAATAAAGTTTGCTTTGGTTAAACAACATTCGACGTTTACAAAGAGGCGCCTTTTTCTATCAGGATTTTGAACTTCTACTTCTATCAATGACAAATATTTCTCTTCAAAGCTTGGTCTTTATTATCAATAGAACTTTAATCCAGATATGATATTAGTTTCAACTCCAAAAAAACTGAAGAAAATAATCTCAGTGAAGTGATTGTCTTACGTCAGTACAATGAAAGGCACCAATAACAAGGTAAGGAGTCCCTGTAGAAACAATGATTACCAATGAAGCATTATTATTATCGTCCAAGGAAATCACAACATTCAGGGAAGCAATCCAATAAAAACACTATATCTCAAAGAATAAGAGGTCTCATCACGAGCCGACTTATCATCATCACAGATATTATAACTTGCTGACTTTGCCAAAACTGTCCATCAAAACAGGGCAATGACTTAAGATTGTTGCAATCAAAAGACAGGGGGTCTCATCATGAGCCAACTTGTTCAGCGAAGACATGAATCTAGTGAATGACTGTGTCACAATTTGGCCACCACACCAAGACATTGTTCTTTAGAGAATAAAAAAGAAAAAGTGTCGAAATGGGTTTTTCTCTGAATAGTTGTAAGCTCTTAGGCAGGATAAAGGATCATTACTGGTTAATAGGTAACCATGTCGAGCCTATGGACGCCTGCTGGCAGCAGAGGCTCTACCTGCGACAAAGAAGCATATTTAAAAAAGGGCTGTTATACAGAGAAGACTCTATCTTAATTTTTATTCAAAGACCAAGTAAGTGCTGATGTAAATACAGGGACAAGCTGAGAATACAAGTAAATGGAAAGGAGTTGAAACAAAATATCATTGATAGTTTAAAGTATAATATTTTTATCTTTCTATATAATAAAGTCTAAAGTTTCCTGAGAAAAGTTTTATTATTTTTAGAAGTTTGAAAACGTCAAAAGAAAGTCAGAGATAACTGGTTCTCCCAAGTGAATCGCCAATTGTTGTGGCCAGCAACAACCCCCCCTTTTATTTTAGCTATCTACCCAAGATACTAAATAAATAGGGGACCCCTAGTGTAATTTTGACAAAAAATCAAATTTCCCTTCTTCAAAATAAAGATACCATCGCAGTCTTAAAAAACAGTCTTCCAAATATTTTCACCTAAGTCTACGATGGGGAGAAGGTCTTTGAGAAATTGCATTAAGGCGCAAACCCCCCCCCCAAAAACGTTAAGCATAACATCGCGTCGCAAGAAGTACTGTCCATATGGAAAACCTCACAAACTCCCGATCTGCGATAACGCCGATCGCAATGATCGCACATCGCAGAAATGAAATGGCAATACTTAACAATCATCAAACTCCTGCGATCTGCGATGTGGTGACCTGCGATATTGCGATAAGCGCGCCTTGCGACGACACGATCTTCAACAATACATAAAGCGAATCATAAATCATTTAAACCGCAAATCTTTCAGGCACGCCGTTCAAAGATAGACCACTTACCATAATCTGGCTTCAAATCATGCGCTTTTAATGATAGTAAGTAGGTTAGTTGTCAGTTATTTAATGAAATAAGGACGCGTGCTTTGCTGAAGAATTGTTTTCACGTAAGGTGGCATATTTAGTATATCGTCTGCATTTAAAACCCTGCCATCATCTTTCTTAATCAGTCATTTCCGCCTCGCTTGTAATCTGCAGGAACTAGGAGATAAGAACATTCAGAAACCGAACGCAGAAGCAAATGGGGAAGAAGACTAATCCCCAAGGTTCCGAGGCAAAAGAAAAGGCAAAGGAGATGGCGCCCTTATACATAGACACTGCATGCAACAGAGACGCAAGAATTTCAACCTGGGAAGGCATGTATAGGCTGCTAGAGGAGGAAAACCCCAGAGTACTGAAGGCCGATAGCGCTGCGGGTTCGCCAAACTCTTCTGAGGCATCCTTAGAAGAGCTGGCTCGTTCGTTTCTCCATCGAATAGCAGCTAGACCCAAGATACTGCCATATACGGATATGATCAAATGGATACTCGACAATGCAGAGTTACAGGGCAGACAATTCAAGGCTCTAGGGCATGGGCTCATAGGATCATTTGCAGTGCAAGACCTAAAGCTTATGTACCATCTTCCGGAGCCTCAGATTAACTGCGTAATTTGTCCAGAAATTTGCAGCAGAGAACCCAAATCTAGCAGAAACCACTAAAGAATGGTCCAGGAGAGAGGAGCTGCTGAAAAGGGATAAAAATGGTAAGTATATCACAAGTTCTCTCACATCTCCATATTGTTTTGCTGCAGCCATGCTCTGCAGGCTGTTTGGGATGCCAAACATAAATAAATTTTCAGCTGAATGGCTGCCACTCGTAGAAGCTGCCACAAATGCCGATCTCGTAGACTGGGCCAAAATATGTTCTGATAATTTGTTTACTGCTGTCATGAATTATCGTAATAAGAGATCCTCATCACAAAGGGTCTACCCTCCGTTTTATCTGTCTGCTTACTTTATGGATTCTATTTGCTATGTATCTAAGTTTCCAACTATGGGTTGGAAATGGACTACCCAAGACCTGTCGCCTATTCATGTTTACCACAAAGTACTATGGGATTCACAGTTCGCCCCTCACCTCTATCAAATTTGCCATGGGCTCATTCTACCCCTATATAGGATGATATATGGTGAATAACCCCCAAGGTGCTCACCCAAAGCGCAAATAGACATCATCCCCGTCGCAAGATGGTTCAGGGAAGAATGGTTCACTTATATCAGAGTGTTTGGGAGCACTGTACCTCCACATGTCCTACCCCTGTATGTCCCCGACAAGCTTTTGGCCAAGGAAATTGCCTATCAGACTTGCTCTGAAGGCGACCTAACCAAAGATTTAAAAGACAAGAAGAAGGCCATATGGCCTCAGTTTCCTCTAGCTTGTGGGGCCTTCTCATTATTTGATGTGGGGCATGCTTTTGCCGAAGTAGGGAATGTGACATCCCTAAAATTGTTTAAATTCCCCGCCCGGCCTTTTGACCTAAATAACGTCGCCCATGATTTCACTACAAGTGTCAGAATAAAAGTGTTCACAGGGAAGAAAGATTTATTTGATGATTTGTTTCAAAATAAAAACTCATTCCAGGAAGTTTTGCGAGAAGATAAGTCGAAGTTGTCCCCAGACGACCTCGAAAGATTTTCGTCATACAGAGAAAGAAGACTAGCTGGCATCCCTCTAGAAAAGCTTCAGTCGCTCACCAGAGAACCTACTCCAAGTGTCAGCCTCAGCGGAAACTCCAGTTCTTCCAAGTCTAGATCTGACGCTGTTCAAAGAACACCCGAACGCTCTAAGAGGTCTACAAGTGACCAAGGGAAAGTAGGAGAAGCGGCCGGAGATACTGCCCAGTCAAGTGCCATGTCGCAACCACAAACTATTGCTTCCTCATCAAGGGATTTCCCTCGTCCCATCACTACATCATCGCTCGTCACTATACAGCTCGATAAGGAGTGGGAAAGCTTCAACGAGCTAACCAACCCGGAAGGGCAGGTCCCAAGGACGCCTGTAAGCAATGTGCAAGTAACATAGGAAATGGTCTCAACCGTGGTCGGTAGCGTCTCAGAAGCAGAACACGGTCACATCGCTCCGTCTCCCGAACTCCTACTTAGCATAGAAGAAATTCCCCCACTGGACGTGTTCTATAGTCCTCAACATGAAGCAGTGGTGAGAAGACAAAGAAAAAAGAGAAAGCTAGAGAATACGCTGTCGCAGAGCGCCAAAGATTTAGACGTCTTGTGGAAAGACCCTAACAGCAACCCCACGAAGAATCTCACGAAATTGTCTCAAATTGCAGGAGCATACGCTTCTGCGACTATTGACAAGGCGTCTGAAGTAAAACAACTATTAAAGGAGCAAGAAAACCATATATAGCTACTGCAGCAACAACTGCAACAGGCCAATGCCAGCAATGAAGTGTCCAAACAACTCGAGAAACTACAAGAAGATTTTCAACAGATGCAGATAAGCTATCAGAAAAGTCTGGGTGAAAAAGGAAAGCAGTTGCACGATTTGCATGAAATACATAAAGACGAGCCCAAGCTTTCCGAATTCGTTTCAGAATCTACTAGTTTAAATGAGCAACTTCTGCAGCAACAGGAAGAGTTGGGACATAAATTATCGCAGTGGAGTCATTATTGCGAGCTGAGCGATAAACTCACCAGTCAGGTGACAGATCTGCGAAGTGACTACGACCAAACCGACAGACGAGTAACAGAGTATATAGCTTGGCAAAATGGGGAGGAAGCAAAAAGAGCAAATGCACCTAGAATAAATGAAATCCATAAAGAATTGCTCTTCAACAAATGGGACGACCAAATCAAACAGGCAGAATAGGCAGCGGCGACGCAGGCTGGTATCCTTATAGACTGTGTAAATGAAAATTTACACAGAGCAAACTTAATCACGGAAACCGCCCCGGGATACTTACCAAACAAGTCACAAATAGAAGCAGAATGGAAAGAGAAAGCGCAGGAAAAGGGTAAGGCAATACAAGCTTTGAACAGGTTGAATTGGGAGTGCTATTAGGCATACTTAGTTAAGCCACACAGTCAATGGATGACTGTGAAATGCATCACAAACTCAGCAGAGAAAGTGGTGCCAGCTCTCAAAGATTCCGTTTTCGCAACCCAGCTCAGCGTAGAAGTCGGCCAACCGACTCTTCTCAGGTCCATGCTGAACACCTGCAATTTCAAAGACCAGATCCAGAGATAATTTATTTTTAGTAGTTTGTTGTTTCTTTTTTTGTTTAGATTAGAAAAATGGCGGTCGTTTGAGAGCCGTATCCTACAATTTTGTAAAAACACTATTATTAGATTTAGGAAGTAGTATTTTAACCCTTCTCATGCATTTAGAGAAGGGTCCATAGATTTGTCAAAAACTTATCCTCAGAACATGCACTTCTGCACCCTCAGAGGAGGTTTTGATGAATAGATGGATCAGAATTTATCTTTACTTGCATTTTGATATCCGCTACTGATGTTGCACTTCTGTACTCTTAGTAGATTTTAGAACAAGTAGAAATAGATTGTTTTGCTTGAGGCTTATGGTAGAACTAGTCATTAATTGTACTTTTATCTCTTGGCAAATGTCTGCTTATACTCTTTAAGTAATTTACAGTTTCAGTCGTTTATGTGTTACTGCTTGAACATATGGGTTATCATTTGGCACTTTTGTACGATGGAGTCATATGGTTCAGGTGCGACATATGAATGGCTTATTATGCGATATGCTGCTCACAACTGTTTTGCGTAACTTCTTATGCAAAGCAGTTCATCTCAAATGGTTTCTTTTCTTGTGATAGCTGAATGATATTTATTACCAGTTATTATTCCAAATCTTTTTAGATCGCGTAATGGAGTACATATAATCCCGGGTTAGAATAGATTTGATTTGCTGTTCCTCATTAGATACAATAGCATAGAATAAAGTTAAAGAATTTGATTTAGATTAGCTTTAAAATACTCTCAGATCAGCACAGTTCAACTCTATATACATACACACACACCCAAGATCGGGAAACTGGTCCCGTTACCCCCAGTCGGACCCGCTATACCAAACGGATAAGGAGCTGCCAACCAAGGTCCGGACCGGGTGGGTATCCCCCTTGTTGTAGACCCAATTTTCGGGGCTTCAACACACTCCTCCACTAATAAGTCTTCCTATCCATCCATGGTTAAACACCGCACATTTCCCCACTCCTGATCACCATCATCTTTCCATCCGAAAACTCTAAAGCCTTTTTGGACCCCCCTGCTATGTTTCTCTTTAATGACGGGGGGGGGGGGGGGGGGGTCCAAAAAGCGGGTTCCTCACCGCTATGTGTCCTTCCCTTGTGATTTCGGACACCACCCCCCCCCACCCCTCTAATACCATAAACTGCTCTGACCCCCCTTCGAAAGTGGTTTTCCCCACTCATGCTATAACCCATAATTCTGCTTCATGTCACCTTCCACTTCTGCTTCACGTCACCCTCCACTTCCTTCTGCTTATCACTTCCCACAAACGATCTTGACCCCATCTTCACATCAGCTCCCAACCTCTATCTACAATGCGCTAACTCAGCCATGAACATCCACTCTCATCTTGATAATATATTCATTCCCTTCAATCCCCAATTGCCATGTGGCCCATCTTGCTTGAACAATTTTGAGAGAAGTGGCCCTCCTGCTTTCCATCATAAACATAGACCACAATGGGATTTTCATATTGATCGACAACCCATATCAACAAATGCTTCTGCTCCATGAGACAACAAGAGTGTTTTTCAGTATTTCTTCAATAGTGTGGTAGTAATGCCATTTTCAACACGTTTCAACATAAAACAACACATAGATTCGAAGAGTTAGAGTGTTGAGTTTCCACCAATACAATGTCGTGCTTTAATTAATTGTAAGAGTCCATACCACTCCCATTTGTATTCAAACTCTGTTGTAACAGAAATTCCTATAAAGGGTCAATTTTTTATTAATAAGATAGGATTAGATCCCATAATTGTCAATTGAATCTAGCCCAAGTGGCTGATTATGTAAAAGGAATCTCTTCCAAATATGTAGATTTTTGATCTGCACTGGTGGGGGGGGGGGGGGGGGGGAATTGATGATGTGAGAACCACTGTTGTATTGTTTTCAATTAATAGAAAATACAGTTTCTAGCAATTCAATTTTATCCTGAGATTCATTCTGGTTTCAGTCCCATCCTATCGTGTTATTAATTTTCACAATTTGTTGATTACTTGGAAATTTGTCAATCAACTCCAACTTCCTTCAATTTTTTGTGATTACTGTGAATTTCCTTATCCATCTATTGTACTGTAAAACAACCCCCCCATTTCTATCTAGAAATAGCTAAGGTTAGACATATAAATGGGGACCTTTTTAAATTTTTGGTCTTAGAATAATAAAACCTAACTCTAAGGAATTGCCTTCAAAAACACTTAAAACAACCCAAAGATAGGATCCCCATTGAAAATCACGTTTTTCCATGTGATGAACATGAAACACCTTTAAAAAATTGCAATGCACGATCAAACCTCTGGTTGCGATATCCCGATCAAACAACTTATGAACTCACAATCGCATTTCGCAGAAATCACAAGTAATTAAGCCTTGCTACTATGAACTTCATTAACAATTTGCAAAATGTGATATTGCCATATCACAATCACATTCACCTTATAAGCAAGCAACACTACATTACGTCATTTTAAATATTGCGATGTGCGAATAGAGCAGTAAGCACGTGAAATAATTGCATTTGAATGTAATAATGAATGGTTTGACAGGGTAATAAATGTTTAGTGGCTCGAGGAGAGGTAACAATTTTCCATGTTATGGGCAGTTAATGTTGGATATCTCGTCTAAACCTTTCCCATGATCCAAAGTCATTTCAGAAGAACTTTCAGTCTTAATTGCCCGATACTGTTTGCGCTAATATATCTCGTCCATTTCAAGCAAGTTGCAAAAGACATGTGATTGACAAAGGTGATGTAGAAATAAAAGAAACAGAGCATTGCAGAGTCTGAGTTTACAGAAATGGCTCCTATATTCTCTGATACGGTCTACAGCACTGATGGGAGAGCAACAACTTGGAAGGTCATATACAATAGGCTCGAGGATAAGCGTCCCAAGGTTATTGTCAGAAAAGCGACAACTGATTCAATAAAACCTTCAGCACTCCAATTCAAGGATGTCACATTTTCTTTCCTTCATAGGATAGGAGCGAGAGATAAAATCCTCCCATACACGGATATGATTAGATGGGTGGTGGAAAACCTCACAATTGAAGATATGCAATTCAGAAATTTGCGAAAGGAACTCATGGGGTCATTTAGAGCAGAGGACCTAAAGTAGATGTACCATATACCTAACCCTCATGATATATATGATAAGACATACGTGGCCAAATTTGCAAAGAAGAGCCAAGAGCCCCTCAAGGTGATTCAGGGCTGGTGAGTATTGGAGAACAAATTCGAATTCGAGAAATCAAGTGTGTATGCTATAGCCTCTTTGGAAAACCCCTACAACTATGCAACTGATATGTTATGTAGACTATATGGGTTACCCAATAATGCTAAGTTTTCCATAGAATTGATTCCTCTGATTAATGTCTGTGTTAATTCCCACATTATGAATTGGGCCACCATCCCATCTTATAACCTAGCCACCATCATCACTGAATATCGATAGAAGAGATCCTCCTCTCCAGAGAACCTTCGTCCATTCTATTTTAGTGCCTACATTATGGACGCCATCTGTTTTTTCACTAAATTTCCATTCATGGGTTGGAAATGGACCTTACAAGACCCCCACCCTGTCCATTTCAGTCATAAGCAAATATGGGAATCCCATTATATACCCCATTTCTATAAAATATGTCATGATGTTATTTTGCCACTGCATCAATTAATTTTCAATAGGAAAGCCCCTAGATTTTCCCAAGAAGCTGCTACGGGCCTTCTGGCTGTCGGCAAATATTTTGTTGAAGAATGGTTCACCTATATTAGGGTTTTTGGTAGCACATTAGACCCACATGTCCTCCCCTTGTATATTTTTGATAAATTGTTGGAAAGGGAAATCTCCCACCAGACCGTGGGAAAAGGCCTGACCAATGTTCTCAAAGAAAACAAGAAGTTATTATGGCCATCTTTTCCTATCAAGTGTGGTTTGTTTTCTTTAGAAAATTTTAATCATGTGATAAATGAATTAGTAAGCATGGAAGGCCTTAGGCTTCATACTTTGCCGAAAAGGAAATTTGATCCAGACAAGATAACATATAACATCACTACTGCACTAAAGATCAAGCCATATAACCACAAGGCTAACGATTTTGAAGACCTGTTACAGTTGGTTGAATCCTTCAAACAATCATTCAAATGGGCAAGGGTAAATCTGAATCCTAAAGATTTTGGAAACTTTCAGGAATTCAGGAACAGAAGGCTCCAAGTAATCCTGATGCACTTATTGAAAATCAAGGACAATCCTACACCCAATGTGACTATCAATAACGAAGGACCTAGTTCTCGCATAGAATCTCAGGTGAATACTGAGAAAACACTAGATACAAGGAAGGCCCAAGACACTGATAACACAGAAAAATCTAGCAGGAAGTCAGCCGAGAAATAGGTTATGAGCACCCCACCTAAAGAGATCAGTTCAGAGGTCAAAAGAGACAGTTTGGAACAGGAGTGGGATTAGTTGAATAAGAAACTATAAGACACTCCCAACACGATAGATACCCAGGAAACAATGGAGTGTCAAACTCCTCTGCATAATTAGGAAAATACAGAGTCCAAGTCAATAGATGAGCAAGCGACAACATCTCAACAGACTGAGATTATCCCTGCTCTGCCCACATCATAGATTGTCTTGAAAGTGACTGAAATCCCTCCTCTAGATGTGTTCTACAACCTAGTGCACAAGGCTGTAGTAAGAAGACAAAGGAAAAGGAGAAGGGTAGAAACACCCAAGCTCCCATATGTAAATGAGCCAATGGAGATAGTTTGGAGGGACATTCCTTCCAACCCAGTTGAGAACTTGACTAGATTGTCACAATTTATGAGAGCATATGCAACAACCACCATGGACAAAGCCACTAAAGTCTCTATTCTATTGAGAGAAAAGGAGGAGAAGATTGCACAACTCAAGCAGTAGCTCAAAACAGAGAGGGCAAGTGTGAACAGGCAAGTCGCTGACCAGCTCACCCAATTTCAAGAGAGCATGGAGGTCCTGAAGATAAGCCATGAAGCTGATATATCGACCAAAAATATGCAACTCCAAGAATTGCAACAAGCCATGGAAGGATATAAGGATAATCCTACTGTCGAGGAGTTCATTAAAGAGGCATTGGAACTGAATTCCCTCCTGATGAAACAACAAGAAAAATTCTACCAAAAGATGTCACACATCACTCCTTATCTTATCACTAGCGAACAACTAATAGATAAAGCAATTGACTGGAGAACTGAGTTTGCTTATCTAAACACCAGAATCTTAGAGTTCATTGAATGGAAAAAAACAGAAGATGGGAGGAAATCCATTCTTCCTGAGATTGAGGAGACACACAAGGACATCCTTTTCATGGATTGGGACGCAAGGATCAAGAAAGTTGAGCTAGCAGTGGTAAGAGCGGGTGGGGTGGCGAAGAACATAATCAAGGTGGTAAACCACACTTTGTTTGTGACCAACCTGGTAAGAGAAAGCAATCTAAAAGAAATGCCCGATTTAGGTGATTTTCATAAAAGTTGGCAGGAAAAGGCAGAAACTCAAAGGGAAGCAATCACAAAATTTGCAAAGGCTTAATGGGATTCATATTGCCAATACCTTATCAAGCCACATAGCGAAATCATGACCCTTAACTGCTCACTTCTTTCGACTCAGCGGATGTTGCCACGTCTCACTGATGCGATCTTCGTAGGACAGGTTAGAACACATTTTGGGGCACCTCCTCAAGTCAAACCAATGGCCTACATATGCGATTTGAAGGACAAGCTAGAAGACAACAAATCATCATCATAGCCTCTGCTCATCAAGCCACTGTTTATTTTTAGAGTTAGTTAACTAGTTAGGAGGAAGGTTGTTTGAAACTGTAGGTTTTAACCTCGTACATAAATTACCTGCATACGAATTCTAAGAATAGAAAATAAACAATGTGAGAGAATAACACATAAAACACATATATACATAGATTTTCCCCTGGATCCCAAAATCAGGACTACCAGCTTGATTTTTCATTTTATTCCTTTCAATGTTACAATACATATATATACATATTGAAGCATCCAATACCATGGACCGAAAAACCATCGCGCCCAAAACCATGTGCTAAAACCATGCACAAAACCATAGGTAGGTTCTTCCCACCTAATATAGGGTCCCAAAAAAATTTCCCCAGGGTGTTGCCTTAGACCCTGTCATGCAGAAAGAGTTAATCTTGCGGACAAAACCAACCTCCCTAGAAGCCTAAGACTTTCTAGTGACAAACAAGACAATTAAGAGCAATCCTTCTCTAAACATGCATTATCATACGAGAAAACAAGTGTTTTAGATCCTACCTGTAGTCCAACGCTGTTGTAGTAGTCTAGCCTCGTCGATCCAGATGAGCTCCTCCTTCACTTCGAAACCTGCATTCACTAACAATAAAACAATTACATAGCACCTGAATATCTCATAAAATAAAACATATTCAACATATAGACCAAGGAGTATATGAAACAACTCATTAATAACAATTTTTTGAGAAGAATGGACTTATTTGTATTAATAGGAAACAAAAGAAACCATTACAACCTGAGCCTTGGTGTTGTGCAAGTTCCTCCCAGGGTCCAGCAAGAGTTTTCCTTTACTTTGATAAGCTCACCCACTTCCAAATGAAACAAGAAAGGATGGGAACCTCTCCTCACAAGCTTCTACAAGGAAGTCCTAATTCCAGCAGCATCTACCCTTTGGAATGTTCAGCGTTCAACCTCCCCTCCTCTGGCCCAATGCCTGTATTTATAATGTTCTAGAGGAAGTTAATCAGGTGCACCATCAATGGGATAAGCCCCTCTTTTGGATGGGGTAGCTCCTCTCTTGATGGGATAAGTTCCTCTTTCATAGGAATGCATGAACCATCTGGAGGCGCTCAATACACGT